>JAULKK010257411.1:0-15215 GCA_032355705.1 Rubia peregrina
TACCTAAATCTAGCAACCTTCCAACAAAAAGATAACAAAAGAGATGTTAAATGCCTCAGAAAATACATGCATTTGACGTCACATCACTCATGCTTGCTCAACCGAACACAGATCAGAGAAGAATAAAGCACACAATAAAAACAAACACACATTAAGAGAGAAACTAAAAATATTCAAATTCTGTTACTCATAGACAGCACCCCCCCCAAAGTTAACCTGAAACCAACCAATAGATAAGCTAATTCCGTAAATCATAGACAGCAACAAAAAATTTCAAATAAAAATTAACATCAAACTAACCAATAGATAAGTTGGTGTGGGAATCTTCCTACCCATTATTGTTCAATGGGTCATTCGTGGGACTGCCTCTTTCAAGTGCAGACTTTCTTTTGTTGGCATATGCAGGCCTCCGTTTAACGAGCAGTCTGGCCTTTGCCTCGGCAGGAATTTCAGCATAAGCCTTCCTCTTTTTACTAGCTCGATCCATTAACTGTAAAACCATCAGGCAGAGGGGACCAATAACAATAAGCATCATTCTATGCAAGAGAAACGGAGACTCGGGACATAAATTTCACCCAACTACTGACCTTGACGGAAAGGAGAAAACATATTCCCTAATCAAAGTGTCCACAATAATATTCAAAATCGACCAAAAATCATGACAAGCATGAGAAGAAGAAATAGTGAGGCAGGAACAAAATTTCCTTAATTGAGATACGGCAGAAGAACAACAAGTGAATGAGGAATTTTGTCAGATATCGCAGAAGCTGACAAATCCCATTTTTCAGAGACAAGATAGGATTTGATTGGATTCTGACAGCCGGCAAGAAAATAACGGCCATAAAGGAGGAAATTTTCATTGAGGCCTACAGCTTTCCAAATTTACAAACCAGACCCATGAGAATAAGGGATAATTCAATAACTTATTAATATTTTCTTATTAGCCCTTTGTCAACCAACTCCCAAATGTCACTCTTTATAGGTAGTATATAAATAATAATTTTTATTAATTGTATGTGCTCGCTCCAGTTCACTTCAATTCATTTAGGGTCCAAAATTGGTTTGATTTAGTTCATTTTGGTAAGGTTCACTCTATTTCGTTTCAATGTAGTCTAGCACTCAAATTCAATCTAGTGAAATTTATTCTGATTTGGTCAAGTTCAGTTTAGTTCAGTCCGGTTAGATTGATCCAACCAATTTCAGTTCTGCGCGGTTCAGTTTTGTACTTTCTAGTACAATGCAATTAAGTATGGTTTAGTCCAACCTTGTTCAGTCTGGTTCCTTCAGTCCAATTTCATACAGTTTCATGTTTTTCCGGATTGGTATTGCACAATAATTTTCAATTATTCAAAAAATAAGTTAAGTTCAATACAAATATATTAAATTGAACACATATAAGTTAAGTTCAATAGAAATGTATTAAATTCTATACTAATAAGTTAAGTTCAACGCTACTAAGTTAATTTCAGCACAAATAAATTAAATTCAGTCAAAATAAATAATGTCAACTATAATAAACCTAACTTTCCAGAGTTTTTTTCTCTAACCTTCTTACAGTTTCCATGGCGGTTTGATTTCCATTCATGATATCTCAAGAATCCTATATGGTATTTGGTATACATTCCCTTTAGTCATGTGAAGTGTCGAATAAAGATATACTTTGAACCGAGCGAACCAGAGAAAAAGGCCTTATGTCTAGTGAAAAGAGGAATTCACTAAGTCTTCTCTAGCCGTGCGAAGCTTAAAGCCAAACCCAAACAAGGATTACTCTTACCCACGATCATGTCACCAAAATCACGATCTAGGAACATGGTCACGATCAACAAAGATTATGTTAAGTACCAAGTATATAAAGATCATCTGAACAATTAGAAAGGCAGTGATATTTTTCCAGATACTATTCATACATTGATTATACACTGACTTAGGTATCAGAGGCATTAGAATAAGTCAAATAGATGATTAGATAAGATTTTATTCTTGTTGACAAGGCTAGAGTTATGTTAGGAATAGTATACCTTGTACTTTATTTATTCTCTTCAGTGTTAATAAGAATCATTATAGGAAATCATTCCTTCATGGTATCAGAACAAGTCCTGATCGTAAACTCAAAAAAAAAAAAATTCGCCGCCTACCCCCCTCTATCTTTTCCAACCGATCACCACCAGATTCTGGCGATCTTCTGGTTAACTTTCGTCCAATTTACGGCGACCTCCAGCAGCAGTTTCAACCCAATCATCCGACGTTTCTCGATTTCTTTCTCCTTTTTTGGCATTTGTAGTCTTCGACATCTCGATTCTTCTTCTCTGATAATTTCCTCCCAGTGTTTCGTCGACCATTGTTCTCCGATGACAAATCTCCGCAGCTTCCCGATTCATCTTCTTCATCGGCCATTGTTCTCCGGGGGGAAATCTCCAAGCAAATGTCCTGCGTCCGACGTCTTCCTTCTCATTATAAACTGGCAGGCATCTCCATCCAGCAGATATACAAGCCATCATTTATGTTCATCCAACATCCTCATTAACAACTGTGCGTGAGATTTAAGTGCATGCAAGCTATACCCGCACATCCTGTCACTCGCGCTTAAGTCACACACACCTAGCAGTCTCTTGCGCATCTCATTCATGCTCCCATTGTTTTCAGCACATCTTCTCTTCCATTTTTGTCCCTATGACTTATTTTGGTGGTTTTTCAAAGTCTAAGTACCATAGTTTCAAGTGGATTGTTGATTCTAGCGCCACAAAACACATGGCATTATCCCTTGCTGCTGTTGAATGTGTCACTCGTTATCATGGTCTTCCGGTGTATATGTTGGCAATGGTTCTCAACTCCCTATTACTCATGTTAGTGATTCTCGGATTTCTAAATCCTTGTCTCTTTATGATGTGCTTATTGTGCCTGATATCACTAAAATTTTGCTTCCGATTAGAAAATTTACTCAGGATTTAAATGTTGTTATCTGCTTTGATGCTCACTAATTTATTATTCGGCATAAAATCACTAGTGAAACCTTGAGTCACGATCATAGTGAAAATGGACTTTATGTTTTAAACTATGGTGCATCTTCTTTGTTATCTACTGTGGAATCAAATAAGTAGCGTGTGTCTTTTGAAATCTGGCGTGCCAGACTTGTTCATATTCTGCATTCCATTATTATTGGTTTGCAAGCTTCTGGATCTTTATATGTCTCATCAATTTTTCTGAAACTTACCCTTCGTGATGCAAGTCAAAAGGCTAAAAGGAAGCGTTTATCTTTTTATACAAATGATAAACGTGCTGCTAGGGTACTTGATCTAGTTCATTGTGACTTATGGGGGCCCTCTCCTATTTTATCTACTGATGGATTGTCCTGCTATGCTATTTTCCTTGATGATCATTCCTGACTCTCGTGGTTTTACTTGTTGCACCACAAATATGATTTTTGGGATGTTTATCGCCATTTTGAGGCTTTTGTGGATAACCAGTTCTTTTCCACAATTAAGGTGTTTCAGAGTGATGAGGGGACTGAGTTCCTAAATGGTATCTTATGCTCTCACTTTAGGGGAAATGGCATTCACCATCAGATTTCTTGCTCGTATACTCCTGAGAATAATGGTCAGGTTGAGCGCAAACACCGCCACATTATTGAGATAAGTATGTCTATGTTATACCACTCTCATGTCCCTCTCCTTGGCTCCCCACTCCTCTCCTTGGCAAACGATCACCATAGGAAGTTATTAATGACCGAGTTCCTATATACACAAACTTCAATGCATTTGGTTGTCGTGTGTACCCTTATCTTCGTCTATATGTAGCTCAAAAACTCGCTCCTTGCAGTTTGTCATGTATCTTTTTTGGGTACGACTCCTAGTACAAGGGATATTGATGTTTGGATCTTACGTCTAGGAAAATATATGTCACAAACATACTCGGTTTGAGGACACTTTCTTCCCTTATGCCGATGGTTCTACTTCAGTACTTCCATCCTCTCTAGATGTCTCTACTTTTTTGGATCTCGCTGATACATCAGCTGATATTCCTACTCTTTCACTATGACATTTCCTCTTATTCGGCTTGTCACTTTGGTTGCCAGCTCTCCTGGCTCATCGATGCTATCGTCCCCATCGACTACAACACCTTAATCTATTTGCTCTGCCGATTTAGACCATCCAGTGGCAGCTCTGATGCATCCTGCTCCACGATCTCGCAATTGACTAGCTCACCTGGTTCGCCGACTAGCCCACCCGGTTCACCGGTCTCTTCACCAGCCACTTTCCCGGGTGCAACTACTGCTCTGGTCTCTGTACTTCGACCTCGCACTCATCGGATGACTACTAGGTCGACTACTTGAGCTATGCAGCGTAGGGATTATTCAGACATTTTTGTTTATAGTCTTACTACTATTGTACTTGCTCAGTCTGAGCCCACATATTATTCCACGGCTCTTCAGGATCTGGCTGCCATGGATGACGAGATGGCGACTCTTCTTGTCCAACACACTTGGGACTTGGTGCCTCGACCTTCGGATGTAAACGTTGTTGGCTCCAAATGGATTTATAGGCTCAAGTATTGACCGGATGACATTATTGATCATCACAAAGCCAGACTTGTGGCACAGGGTTTTCACAGATTCCAATTTTTAACTTTGACCACACTTTCAATCCCGTGGTCAAAGCCTCCACTGTTCGAACGATTCTCACCTTTACTACGATGCGTTCCTGGCCGCTTCATCAGCTGTATGTTAAAATTCTTTTCTTAATGACGTTCTCGATGCTCCGGTCTATATTAAGTAACCCGTTGGATATCAGGACCCTGTTCATCCGGATTATGTTTTTCACTTGCGAAAAGCTATTTAAGCAGGTTTCTCGGGCTTGGATCTAGTGTTTCAACACTTATTTGATTTAGCTTGGTTTTTAGTGTAGCTCAGCCGACACTTCTCTATTTATCCTTTTAAGAGGGTCGTCGTTACTATATCTGCTTGTGTATATGGACGACATCATTCTTACAGGAAACGACTTGACCCTTCTTCGAAGTTCATTGATCGGACACATTGAGAGTTTGCGATCAAGGATCTCGGGGCTCTTCATTACTTTCTTGGCTTGGAATTTTCATCTACTTTATCAGGTTTACTTCTTGGGCAAGCGAAGTATTCTTGGGACATTCTAACTTGGGCCGGTATGTCTGATGCTACACCATTCTCCACGTCATTTGTGCCTATATCTCAGTTGCACTGTTTGACCAGTCATCCATTCAGGAATCCGACTCTGTACCGATTGCTTGTTGGGGCTCTTCAGTATCTCACCATCACCCATCCAGACTTGGCTTTCTCGGTCAACACGGTCAGCCAGTATCTTCAGGACCCCGGAGATGATCATTTTATCGTGGTTACACTTATTCTATGGTATGTTTGTGGTACACTTCATTTTGGTCTTAGCCTTCGCTCTGTTAGTTATTCTGAGGTGTTGGGGTATTCTGATGCTGACTGGGCCTACTGTATGGAGACTCTTGATCTACTTATGGATATGCTATTTTTCTTGACGGGAAACATTTTTCCTGGAGTACCAAGAGACAACCCACTATTTCTCAATCGAGTTCAGAATCTGAGTATCGTGCTTTTGCCAACACCGCTTTAGAGGTTGTTTGGCTCACTCAATTGCTTCGTGATCTTCGAGTCTAGCTGTCTGGTTCCCCTTTATTGTTATGTGACAACAATAGCGCTATCTTTTTGGCTCAGAATCCGGTGGTGCACGAGCGAGCGAAGCACGTGAGTTAGTGACCTCCGGCAAGCTGCGATTTGCTCATGTTCCGGCCTCTCTTCAAATTGCAGACATCTTCACCAAGGGACTGTCTTGTCCGCTGTTTGAGTTCTTCAGGTCCAAGTTGTGCGTCGGTGAGCATTCGACGCTTCACTTGAGGGGGGTGTTAGAATAAGTCAAATAAATGATTAGATAAGATTTTATTCTTGTTGACTAGACTAGAGTTATATTTGGAATAGTCTACCTTGTACTCTATTTATTCTCTTCAGTGTTAATCAGAATCATTACGGGAAATCATTCCATCAGGAGGTAGATCCCGGGGACTTCCCTGAGATTCTGTTCGACAGGTTTCACGAAGCTAGCATGGAGCATTGCATCGATTCTAATATTATGTTGATCCGAAAGGAATCCCCCATATCAGTGGCGCCATATGTGGGAATCAATGTATTTTATTTTCAGGCCTTCATAGTATCTAGATGAGGCAAGATTTCATGACAAAAGAGGGAAAAAATATGCTCAGAAGCAACTATGCATGATAGCCAAAGGGAATATGACGAGAAGACATAATTAACAGATAACGGTTGGCCACCATAAGACAAGGTTGGTAGATCCAACTATAGTACACACTTGAAAACCTCGACAAGGTAAGAGTAAATTAGGGAAACAAGATAAACCAAGCTAAAAAACACCACAACAATGCATCACATCATCACTTCTCCATAACTAAGGTGCTTAAAAAATCAGGTACACAAAACACTAGCATCAACCTCGCACAACATATTTGATTCATAAAGTGCTTAGAAAAATTACTTCTATGAAAAAAATTAGATCTGCCATATGACATATAATAATATTCTTGCATAATCCAAAGAGCTTATCTTGGTAGAAACCTATCCCCACAATAGAAGACCTAGACCTCAAGTAGAAACGGATATATGACCACCATATAATGATGGCCATACATTAAAATAGAATTGGTAAAGTGTACAATGTTCGAACTCACAAAATATAGTCAAACTCAAAAAAAATAAAAAATTAGATAATACACACAAGCCTAACCTAAAACTTTCAAAGGTACAACTCGATAATATCTAGAAATCTTTAATGGTGAGGAATACAATCCGACCATGATAAACACACATATAAACCCTAAATAGAACCTATAGCTTTTCGATAAATGAGAGGATAAATTTCACCCCATTCTTGTTTAGAATAGCGCTGCCCCCAGGAACACCACTATTATAACGGTTTGACAAAATAAGTGAAGAAACAACAAGATTGCTATACTCAAAATGATGGGAAAATAGATCCTTGCATATGACATATAATAAGATCCTTGCATAATCCAAAGAGCTTATCATGGTATAAACCTATCCCCACAATAGAAGATCTAGACCTCGAGTAGAAATAGACATAGGACCACCATATAATGATGGCCATACATTAAAATAGAATTGGTAAAGTATACAATGTTCAAACTCTCACAAAATATAGTCAAAATATTTTTTTAAAAATTAGATAATACACACTAGCCTAACCTAAAACTTTCAAAGATACAACTCGACAATATCTAGAAATCCTGAATGGTGCGGAATACAATCCGACTATGATAAACACACGTATAAACCCTAAATATGCCCAATAGCCTTTCGATAAATGAGAGGATAAAGTTCACCCCCATTCTTGTTTAGAATAGTGATGCCCCTAGGAACACCACTATTATAACGATTTAACAAAATAAGTGAAGCTACAACGAGATTGCTACACTTAAAATGATGAACCATTCTGAAAGAAGTACATGCGGCTGATTAGGTTAGAACCACCTCCTGCACTGTACATTTCCTCCTTTCAACCATCATTGGGGATGAAGTTAGGAGACGAAACCCATATTATCTTGTCTTCCTGCTTGCTTGCTTGACAGGTTCCTCATATGAGGTTGGAAAACTTTATCTTTCTCCCCTTTGCATTTGCTAATCCTACTCATCAATCATGCCTTAAGCTACCAAATCTAAGAAAACCAAAACTATGCAATTAAAAAATATAAATCCATAGATATCTTACCAAAATTACACTCATCTAAACCCATCAAGATGCCCAACCATAACAACAAATAAAACCAACATTCTAAGTAAAAATTTGTTGCATCACAAACCTCATGAATTACGCTGCCAAAGATGCCCATCCCCACGTGTTTAAAAATGCTGGGGTGGAATCCCTAAGAGCATGTACAGTGAGAGGCTCGGAACGGGCTGCATTCAATCAGCCCACCCCTCCCCCGGGCTCAACAAACCCAGCCTGCCTAATTGTACAAAATGGCAGGCGCATGGGTGCTGAGTCCCAATTCCTTTGGTCGGGGCTGCGACGTGGAATATTTATGGAATATTTAAAAATTGAAGAAAAAAATGAAAATATCTTTAAAAATCTGATTTTTTTTAAAAAAAATTGAAATTAAATTTTGGTTCTTTTTAAAAATTGAAATTACATTCTTTGAAAAAAATATATGGTTCTTTTTAATTATGGTTCAAAAATTAATTTTAAAATTGAAATTAATTTCAAAAATTAAATTTGAAAAAACAAATCCAATTCAATAATTATAGGTGTATTATTAAATTTTACATTTCAATATATTTTGTTAGGTAAATTTATTTCAATAAAATATTAAAGGTAAAAATAATGAGTAGGATAGAGAGAATCAAGTGGGGTGCATAGAGTAGGTGTAAAGTGGTTTCAACTATTGTGGATAAAAAATTGGAGTGATTTAGTTGCAGACTAAATTGCTGAGGTGGAAGAGAGATTGATTATTTAATGAATTAAAATTGCAAGAGAGGGTTCGGATCAGACTTACCATTGTACATGGTCTTATATAGGCACAACAAAGACTAGGGAATCAAGCAATATTTAATAGACACCCGCGGTCTCCAAGAAACTAGCCAACTAAAAAGTTGTTGGGAAAAAACTGTCATACTTATAAGAAAACATACTTACGACCCACTTTGGACCTAAATGCCCATTAACACACTACATAAAAAATAAAAAGGGAAGGGTGTTGCAACCTCGCTTAAACCCTGGAAAATTACATGCCGGTGAGAGTTGTACTTTTAACCCTAAATCTCTCACCTCACAAAACACTTTTCATAAACTAAGAATGTAACGTGAAAAAGTGTAATGGAAAAAACATGATGACAAAGCAACGATGTAATTGGTCTCAATTTTGCATACACCTAAATCTGGAACACTACCTTCCAGGTGTATGCATCCGACATTATTGGTTTACAACTATGAAAGCAAAAATCACAAACAATAGAACCACAAACATAAAAACATTTCAATTAACAATATCCCACAAAATACACAAACAAGGACTCACAAATGGCCTTCTAAAATTCAAGACTTCAAAATTAAAAACTTCCTTTCTAATCTTTCTTATCCACAACCGAACATCAAACACCATCAGAAGCTAACACCTTACCAACTCTCACGAGCATACTAGGATGACCGAATATTTCTGAATCTGGCGCAGATTCTTGCAGCAACTCTTTGATCATGTCCCTAGTATCCTTCTCCGCCACAACTTTCTCAACCTCAACATTCTCTTCTACAAACTTGTCGTACTCTTTTTTCTTTAAGCTCATTCAACACTGGCAATTGAGACATCTCGTCAAACTCAGTAAGCATTGGAAATTGATGCTTATCGTCGGAAATAATTTCAAAATACTCACAACCCACGTGGCCCTAACACTCTTAATGCACTACTCTAAAGTATCAAGATCACAAAGTCCCTCAATCTTCATTGTAGTGTTTTGCTCGTTCAACTCCTTCCTGGGCGCACTAGTGTGGGAAAGGGGGGATTAAAGGCAGGTCTATTGAATCAGAGAAGGCACCTTGTAGGTGACTTCTCTGGATCCACCTTTGATCCTCCCCAATCAAAGTTGGTTCATAGAACTGCCTTTAAATGATGCTATAGAAGGCCATTTTTTTTTACCTTCCTTCACCCGGATGAACCGCCTTTAAAATAGTTCCTGGTTTGGAACCCAAGTGAAACCCTCGGCTCATCTTAACCCTTTCTGGTAGTGGAAACTACACCAGGTTCCAGTGCTTGGACTAATGTCGGAGCCAATGAAGTGGTTCCGGAATCGGGTTGAATTTTTGCTCAAAGCATAATTTTTTTGTCTACAATTCATTTTTATTGATTCATAGTTACAAGTTTGTAAATGTCGTTGGCTGTAAAGGTTCTTAGTTCGGAAATTAAGAATTGAGCTTTCAGTTTCATACAGTAAGAACCTGGGATTGATTTCCAAACTCGTAAGTAGTTTCCGATACTATGGAAATATATTTAAATCTTTACTAAACCCGACCTAAGATAGTCTCAAATCACCAATACATTTATCTAGTTTTTTAAAAAAGTATAGACACCGCTACATTAGCAATTATCTATATATAGGTATATAAATAACGTAGATTCTATTATGCACATAACATCTAAACTTTATAGCTTTCTAACACTATACAACATGATTGTTGTTTCAACAAGAATCTATAGACAATGCTAATCAAGCAACTATCTATAGATAAGAATTTTAAAAAATCTAATAAAATACGTGTCACGAGTGTTGAGATATGTTTCATACTACCACTTTAGTTCTTCCAAGAATTGCAGATCGAGCTTTTGTTAGATGTCTCGCCATACAATTTCTTGCCACTTTGATATTATCCTATGAATATGGCTTATATTCCTTTGGAATGATTTATGGACATTACAATATAGAAAATTAGTTTGAGTAGGTTAGTAGTTTATCGTTGAATAAAAATTAATTGAATTTTATAAACTTCATACTTACTTTATCAGTTTTTAGGAAATCCAACCGGATATCTTTAACACACTCGTCCGCATATAACATTATGTAGTACCAACACTCCCATGTTTTCCTTGTTTCTTGTACTAATTTATGTGAATGGAAGTTAGTTAATAATAATTAAATTGAATTAATTTAGTAGGTGACAATTTCGAAACCATCTCTTTGTGTCACGAAAGTACCAACCTTTCTAGCACTTCCTGGGTGATCGGTGGTTACCTCGCACAAGATGTCGTGCTTACCGGTGAGAATAAACTGACCTTCCATTTGAACTTGTTTTAATTTAAACTAAGACATTGGAAGCTAAAGACCATGAATGCCACAACTTGCGCGACAACAAATA
Source organism: Rubia peregrina (assembly GCA_032355705.1). NCBI lineage: Eukaryota > Viridiplantae > Streptophyta > Magnoliopsida > Gentianales > Rubiaceae > Rubia > Rubia peregrina. The sequence goes on from JAULKK010257411.1 coordinate 10,932, forward strand.
TCCAATAGTTGCACGGCAATAAATAAAGCTAATAAAATACATACCACTTTTTTCGCAAGTTCAATGGCCTTCTCTTTGTAAAAGTCACCTTCCTTGGTTTTTTCATTGGAATGAGGAACATATGGCACCGATCTATCTAATCGACATATATGGGAACAACAGATGCCCTAGACTCTTCCTCGGACATTCCCATATCCATTGCTAGTAGAACATCTTGTTCTGATTATTCTCTTACCAACTAGAGCAGTGCCAATCCATAACCTCCATGGCTCTTCCGATGTAGAGTCATCTTCAACTTAGAATTGCATTTTTTTCTCTTCCCTCGTACCAACGAAAAAAGAGAAAAACCATGTGACATCAACACCATGAAATCTAAATGCAAAAATGTAATTTATAGTTGACTAATATTTTTCTCATTCTCTAAGGCTCTTGTTTTGCGGATCTCTCAACTCTCCTGTTGAATATATGTGCAAGTTAGCCACAAACGATCGCCTTTTCTATTAGAGAATATGAAATCTCTTGAAAGAATGTACTTGTGTTCTCACCAACTTTTGGATAACATCTTCATGGCTATATTTCTTAAATTGTCCATGTCAGGGGCATTGATTTCAAATGGTCTCTATTAATTGTGACAAAAAATAAAAGTTAACAAAGATTGGCCATTGGCTTAGATGAAAGTAATTAGATTACAACGGACATGTAAATAACTATGATGTGGTACCTTGCATTCCATACATATGGTGACTTTATTCCTTTGGAAAATTGTGCCAATTATCGTAACAGATGTCCACCCGAGTACGATCGACTTTCCCAAACTTTTCCCAACCTAACTTGATAACGTTTCCCAATTTTTTGACAAACATCAGCCCATTTGATCTGCAGCTATATGCATGCGTTAACCAATGCATTTGACACGTTTATTATTATGTTTTTGTTGGTTGATTGCTAGTTTTAGTTAGGTCTACATTACAAAGAGTTTAGATGATCGTTATTGACTTTCTTATCTAAATCTTGAGTTTTGTAGACTTAATTGTATCTAATGGACACTATGTCCTCACGAGAACCTAGATATTCTTTTGTGAGCTTATTAGTTGGTTGCTTGTGAGCACTTCGACAAAGTTTTGTAGAAGGCTATCTGAAAGGGTGGTAGTAGATATCAGAAGGTCATTCGCAAGTATGGTAGTTGACAAAAGCCCACAATTTAAAACGTGGTAGTAGATAGAATCAAGACAAAAAAAAGAGTTGAAGTCCAACTCTTGAAGACCTGGCATGGTCGCGCCAAACAACACGGGCAGTGCCAACCATAGACCTTTAGCACGGGTCGTGCCAGCCAGCATGGGCCGTGCCACAGACCTCAGCACGGGCCACTCGGTTCAACGCAACCTGTGCTAACGTGAAGCTCCGTGCGGCTAAGTATAGACAATTGATGTGCCCTTTACACGACCCGTGTTGTTTCATTTCAAACATTTGAAAACCAACCTACGGGGTGTGAAAAGTGACATGGTCGTACCATTATTTTTCTTAGAAATCGACTCCCAGCTGATGGCCAGCAAGGACTTACACGACCTGTGATGTTCAGAAGAGAAAATCATACAACCAGTTGGCGGTCCGTAAATAATTACACCGTGCCAAGCCAAGCCAGCATGGCCGCGTCACGGGCCGTGTCGACGGCTTCTATGTTTTCGTCAATTTTGGCCCCTTTTCAAGGCCCAATTCCCTACTACTATATATAGAAAACTATGTCTACTAGGGTTAGGAGATCTTTAGTTTTCTTCTAATTCTAAGAGTAGGGTAGACAGGGAAAGGAGAAAACTCTTCTCTCTAGGTTTTCATTTTCTTTTATTCTTATTTTTGCTCAATGACATTAAATCCAATGAAATACTTGGGTTAAATGCTTAGGGAGTAGTTAATTTTCTTGGGGATGTATATTTGTATTCATAATTAGATGTTGACTTATTGAGGTTCTTAGATTTCCCTATCTTTATTGCCTTTGAATATTTGTTCTTGATTTGGGATTTTTATATCCTCATGAGATTTATGCTATGCCATGCTTTTATAATGCATCCATATATCCATATGCAGCATGATATTGTGCTAGGCTTCATTGCTATCTTAACAATGTTAGATTATGGTTATTGTAGGTTTGAGAGCACCAAGGGGATGAGTGCATTCATATTACCTTGAGAGTACCATTCTGATTGGTTAGTTAGACTGTAATTCTAATTAGATATTTGTGTGAGAAATTTCATGTTGGGAGCACTAGACTTATCCCTAACAAGAGGAAAACCTTGGCCGATTGAATAGCGTGATGTTTGTAGTGACTAGGGTTGTCGTATAGGGACCAATGTCGTGTCACCTCTAGAGTCATCACAATGTGCCAACTCTTTTGCCTCTCTAGGCCTAGGGATTGGTATCCATAGTAGAGTGCCCATGACGTATTATGATCACTTTCATATCTAACGACTGCTACCTACACAAGGCATCGTTCTTTTAAGCAGGGGTGCGTTAGCATTGGAAGTGAGATGATGCGGATGAAATGCAGAGTTGGAAGGATTGGAGTGCATTCCTAGTTGCAGTGGTGGTATGATAAGCATGTATTGGTGGTGAACGTACCTTGTGTGACAGACTTTGGAAATGCATGGCTATCCCCCTACGGGTCGGGGTTAAATTTAAAAAGAAATGATGAACATCAGGGACTAAAATGAAATTTAAAAACTAGTCGACCTGTTGCGATACTTTTAGGCCAAGATCAGTTTACCGGCAGTTCATTGCGGCCTAGCTCAGGCTCCTCACGGTGATTTCTGGCCAGTTACGATGTCCATCGATCCACCGTTTGAAAATTTGAAGTTAATTTCCACGATGCATCGTCGATTCGATGTTTTATTTTTTGACATATTAGACCCGGGCGTTCACGTGGCTGGGATTCGCCTCACAGTCATCACAATCGTCACTAGGTTTAGAATGATGTGATTTTGCACGAACGACGTGATTTTCCTGGAATTTCACAGCGCGAGCAGTGTGATTTTGCACGGATTTGGGCGTTGCCTGGTCGGCCTAGGGTTTTGCAGAAATTCCGACCGATCGAAGAAGGAGGAGAAAAAGGTCCACTCAAAGTCTGGTCAAATACGGGCCTGACAAAAGGGCTTCGTGGGCTGATTTTGCTCACGGGCTTGTTCTAACAAACAATATAAAATTAAAATAGTTTTAAAAAAAAATCAAACGAAGATATTCTCAAACATCGAATGCAAAATATTAAAAAATAAATAAACCGCACATCAAATCAAAATATTAAAACATCAAATAAAAAATACTCCCTCGGTTTCTTTAACAATGACACACTTTCCTTTTTTGGTTGTTTCTTTTATATTGGTACACTTTCCATTTTTGGTAAAATTCCTTCAATTTCATCCGCTCATTCTACTTTTTACATTCTACATTCAATTTCATCCACTCATTTTCTTCTCCTAAATCCAATCACCTAAATCTAGTGTGTCATTGTTAAAGAAACGGAGGGAGTATGTATTGTGGGATTTATTTGAAAATAAATAAATTTCTTAGGTACTGTATTTTTTTAAAAGTGGTGGGGCAAAATCATAAATATTAAATTTTAGTACATAAAATTTTAAAAAAATGTTTTTGTTTGGGTGGCAAGTGCAACCCTTGCCCCTTACTGCGTCCGCCTCTGTTAGGAAGTGAGCTCTTTCCGATCTCTTGTCAAAGTAACTGGTGATGAACATCCAGATGGGAAAGGGTTACAATATACTGGCTACGGCACGAACAGGGAGATGGACAGACTGGAGTAGGGCGGAGGCGACACGGTATTAGGGTGGTGAGGGCAGAAGTTTACCAGCTATGGCAATATGGCCTGAATCCAGACCCGGATATTTCTTTTGACCCGTTTTAGATCCGCAAATTTCTTATATTATCACTTAATCAGATCAGAACCATCCGATTTAAGGAATCAATGACTCAGATTGGTTCTCACGCAAGATGTCGTTCTCACCTAAATGAGTGTTCTCACCTGAACCCACCCACATATATGTGTGTGTGTGCGCGCGCGCACATATCATTTTGTGCCTCATTTTGTTATGTATATGTGTGTGCGCCTAATTTTGTTATAGATGTTCTGATTAATAAATTGAGCAAAGTGCACATATAACCCTACATAATTGAAGAAAGTGCAGATATAACCTTCACGTTTTCGTATGTGCAAATTTAACCCTGGCCGGCAAATTTTAGCCGGAATTTCATTAAAAGACAAAAAAAACCCTTGGAAAAAATAAA
>JAULKK010257522.1:0-15214 GCA_032355705.1 Rubia peregrina
ATACTGATCGAAAGTGGGTGAGAGCTGATTTATGGAGTTTTTCATCTGGATCAGGGCGGTATGGGCATACTGAGAGAATGTGATTGAGAGCTAATTTATGGAGTTTCTAAGAAAAATCTGGCGGTATGGGCATACCGATTGAAAGTGACTGGGCACTGAATTCTTTTGTAGAATAAAGTTGCGTGATGATTTCACAAAGAGTTTCATCCAAGCCATTCATCATATCCTTGTCGACCCATCCGTTGAAGAGCACCTATTCCAACCTGTTATCTCTGGAGTACCTTTCTATAAAATCATCAACCAATGGGTCAATCACATCAAGGGTAAACATAGATTCAGGATCATCTACATGTATCATGGCATAAAAAATATTGGAAGAAACTACAGCTCCATCAAACTCAAGACTAATTATTCCCTTATCAACATCAATTTTCGCTTTCTCCATGTTCATGAATGGTTTTTCTAGAAGAATCGGGGATTTATTAGCTGAGAATGAATCTTCTATATCAACAATGTAGAATTACACAAGAAACATCAATTCATTTACTTTCACTAATACATCCTCTATCACTCCCTCCGGATATGCATTAGACCTATCAGCCAATTGGATTATCACATAAGTTTCCTTCAATGGTCATAATTGCAAGTCATTATACACAGAGATAGGCATGTCATTAATTGATGCAACTAGATCTAACATGGCATTTTCAACAGTTTTTGTGCCAACTATGCATGGAATAGAAAACATTCCTGGATCCTTACACTTTTGGGGAAATTTAGGTTGAATTATGGCAGAAAAATTTCCCCCACTCTAATTTTTTCATCTTTCCCATGTTTCATTTTCTTTGAACAAAGTTCTTTAAGAAATTTAGCGTACCTGGGAACCTGCTTTATAGCTTCAATCAAGGGAGAATTTTTTTCTACCTTTCTGAAGACCTCCAAGATCTCCTTCTCATCCTCTTCTTTCTTGTTACGAGCTAATTTGATGGAAAATGTGGAGAGACCTTTGGGTTGGAAATAGATATCATGGGTTCAGTGTTTAACTTTGAGGACTCATTTTTACTCTACTTGGCTTCTTCTTGCTGGGTTTTCTCCATGCCGGCTTCCTTCGGCTAAGGATCCTCTAATGTCCTCCCATTCCTCAATGTGACTGCAGTTGCATTCTCCCTAGGATTCGGTGCAGCCTAGGAGGGTAACCTTCCAGTGTTGAACTTCAACTTGTTAACCTCCGCAGCCAGTTGAGTCACTTGTTGCTCGATGTTCCCTATAGCAGCCCTTGTTTCTTGCTGAAAAGCATTCGTGGTTTTGGATAGGTTTTTTCACCACTTCGCTGCTTTGAGCCATAGTCTTCATTCATAGTGACCCTTTGCTCATCAGGTTTTGGATTTGCATCTCGACCAACTTGTGCTTGCTTCGGAGCATACATTCCGGGGGCTTTATGATTCCAATTAAAGTTGGGATGATTCCTCCATCCCAGATTGTATGTATTTGAAAAAAGGTCGTTCCTTCTTAGCCTCATCGGGCATTTTCAAATCCATAGCAAGCTTGTTCGAGATGAGAATCTTGAAGAGTAGAGCAAGCATCAAGGTGGTTTCCCATTTGTGAGAAAATTTTGCACTTAGCTCCTCGTGAAGTCTTCCAAGCTATCTCTCGTACCGAGGATGTGAGGCCATCTAACTTCTCATCCATTTGTGAGGTGCCGACTGCCTTGATTGGTATGGACCTATCATCATCTTCATTATATTCATGAGTAACCATATCAAGGATCATCTCCTTTACTTCATCCATGGTTTTGTTCAGCACATTTCCACCACAAGCTGCATAAAAAATCTTCCGGTTAATAGAACACATACCACAATAAAAATAATTAGTGATGAGCTGATATTCAGTAAAACCATGGTTAGGACACTTGCGACACAATTGATTAAATCTATCCCAATAACTTGCAAGACTCTCTCCCTTCTTTTTTCTAATACCACTTATTGCAGATCTCAAATTAGTTGCTCTAGACTCGGGGAAAAAATTTGTAAAAATTTCTCCTATAAATCATTCCAAGTTCGAATTGAACTGGGTGTGAGTTCAAAAATTCATTCATGAGCTTTTCCCTGCAATGTGTGTGTAAAGGTGAGTAGTTTAATATGATCCTTGGAAAAACCTTGTGCTCAAAAAGTTGCACATACGAGGTCAAATTCATCAAGATGGTTATGCGCACTCTCACTTGGAATATCACCAAATTTAGGTAATACTTGTATGAAACCTGGTTTAATTTTGGAGTTGCGGTTAATGTTGGGAAGGACAATGCACAAAGGATGATTGTGTTTGTAACGTCCCATGTCTCTTATACGCTGAACTGGTTGTTTCTCCTCACGTCTCTGTTCGTCAACCACGTCGAAATGAGTTTTGTTGGAAATTGACTTAGACGAGAAATGTCCTTTCAAGACTTTTCTTTGTTTTGTTAGACTTCGTGCAAGTTTCTCAATCTCTGGAGTAAAGATTAATTCTCCTTGAAAACAAATTAAGGAATTTAAAAAATACTGCTTAAAAAAATCCCCGACAATGGAGCCAAAATTCGGTATCTCATTTTACACCAAAAATAAATTGAGCTCTAAGCTGCATTTTCAGTTCAGGATTCTATGGTCGGTATGAGCATACTGACCAGTATAGCTGCGAGCAAGTTCATTTCTTGAGACTTTTTCCTTAATCTTTAATCTGCGAATTTGTAACCAATGTAACAAGATGAGGAAAGTGAATAAGAAAACAAAAAATTGAATAAAAACTAGAATGGGAGGTTGTTACAGATTGCAAAAAATATTTAACTATGATGAGAAAATTCTGGTTCCAACTACATTTTGACTTGCCATAATTTCAGCATGAATAATCCATCGGTTCTCCAACATCTCCATATTTTTATCCTCTTCCATCTCCAAGTACAAATGACAACTTCCTTCATGTTTTCGGAATACCGGTCGGCATGGGCATACCAGCCACAAACTGCAGCAACTTGACAATTCAGCCTCTAAATCTCTAAAATGGAATACCATTTCAAATTACATAAATATCCAAGGATTTACACAACATTTCAGCTCAATATCAACCCAAAATACGTGGTGAAATAAACCCAATCAACAAGCCACTTATGAAGGTAGTGTATTATTGCCTGAGAATCTAAAAATTAAGAACGTGCTTTATGTTCCAAAGTTGAATTTAAATATTATTTGTTTCACAGAGTTCCTGGATGAGAAAAATTGTATCATTCAAATCTCTAATACATCGTGTATTATACAGGGCTGAGCGACGAGGTGATTGATTGGATTTGGTGAACGTGAAGATGAACTTTTCTTTTTATAGTGGTGTACCTCAAGTTCGGGCCCTAGATCTTTGTGGTGAAAGATCAATGGAGTTGTGGCAAGAGTGTTTGGGACATCTATAGGAGAAAGTACTTAAGAAGGTCCCTACCGTGAGTGTTTCTAGGGATTTCAATAAATATGGCTATGAGGTATGTTATCGTGTGAAGTGACGTGCACCATAATGCATACGTTAGCCGATGCATTTAACACATTTACTATCATCTTTTGTTTTGTTGATTGTTAGTTTTAGTTAGGTTTGCACGACAAAGGGTTTGGACGGCCATTATTGGTTTTCTTGTCTAAATCCGGAGTTTTGTAGACTTAATTGAGGCTAATGGACACTTTTTATTCATGGGTGCCTATATCTTTATTTTTGATCTCATTAGTAGGTTGCTCGTGAGTACTTTTTCATTATCATTTGTAGAAAGCCATCCACGATGATGGTTATAGATATTTGATGGTCATTCACAAGGATGGTAGAAGATATCGAAGACTATTTGTAAGGATGGTAGTATATTGAAGGCCACATACTCCAAAGCATGGCCGTAGATGGAACTGGGAATAAGAAAGGTGGATTCAAAGTTCAAGAAGGTGACCAAGTCCAAAATGGAGGAATTGTTATCTAGGAGTTTTACAAAGTTTGAGGATATATTTGGGAATAATTAGAACTTTATGGGGGCACCATTAGATTCTTCTTCTTGAGCTCTATAAAATCAACTACAAGAACTCTCAAATCAGACCAACGATTCATCCGTAGCGTAGCAAACAAGTCAGCTAACCAAACCAACCATGACCGGCACAGACCGCACAAGGCCAGCACAAGGCTAAGCCTAGAACGGACAGTTTCAAGTGGCACGACTTGGGTCACAAGGCATCTACATGGCCCATTCCACCCAACACAGGAAATGCCAAATTCCAGCACAAACCATGTTCGTTCACCTAGCCGTGCACTCCAATTCACCATTTCACTCCAAAAATGGCTAAGTATGGCGAGAGACGTTCCATTTTATAATGCCCGTGCCTTTTCAAGTCATAAATGGCAAGAATAGCCCACAGAACTTGAAGAATGATGCAGCCCGCACCGAGATACTGAGTAAAGTGAGGTTCCATCTGATTGGACGTGCCAAATGACGTGGGATGCTGATCAGGAGGAGTAAAAATTAAGTGTCGGGCGATGGCCCAAGCCGGTTAACACGAATCGCACTGGCACGAGAGGGAATAACCCGTGCCAAGGCTAACTGCCCATGATGACATGAGGCTATGGCTCATGCCAGGGCCGGCGTGCCATGCCAGGATGAGGCCCCCTTGACTAGCACGAGCCGTGCCAGATATGACCCCCCGCGCCGGTTGCGGTTGCGGTTGCTAGGGTTTTTGGTCAATTTGGGCCTATTTTTAGGTCCAATTCCCTACCACTATATATTTGGACCTATGTATAATAGGGTTTAAGTTTATGCTCTTTTTTAGATCTCAAGAGTAGGATAGGGAGTGAAAACACTCTTCCTTCTCTCTAGTTTCTTTTCTTTTCATCTTTTTATTCTTCTTTTTCCCACAAGTGTTGAATCCAATGAAATAATTGGGTTCAATTCTTAGGGAGTAGGGATATTAATTGGGGATAATATTTGTATTCATGTGTTAATGTTCATTTTGTGATATTTCTAGATCTACCTATTTCTATGCGTTTTGTGATTATTATGTTGGTTTGTTCTTATAATTCTTGTGAATTGCATGATCGTCACACTTTTTTTGGCACACATCTAAGTCTACTTTCATGTTTTCACACTATTTCTATCCCTCGGAAAGGAAACCTAGATGCACTTGGGATGGCAATAGTTCAGAACTGTGTGGGTGTGTGCACGTAAAATTACCGTTGTTAATCATCACGATCGACCGTGCTCTAGTTGGCTGACCATGAGGCCCGAAAGGTTTCCGGTAGAGATAAGTTAAGTAGCAAACTAATATTATTTTGTTGATCCTAGAGCCATCGATAAAACACCTACTTCTTTTTATCTTTATAAGCCTAGGGGTAGTGTTTTCGTGGTGCACAATGATCCATTGTCGTTGGTGCACAATGATCTATTTTAGTTGGTGCACTCTCCCAGTTGCGAAGCCAAGGCTAATGGAAGATTTTATACGCTCACCTCTATATGATAAATTGGGGGAAGTTTTGACCATTGTCCGCACCACGTGACACAAACACTTGAATATGATTTAGTTCTCGTATTTGATGAAATCGATGATTGAAATGACTTAATCATGTTACGCAAATATTCTTCGAGTGTTAGTCGATATTGTTAATTCTTGTGATCATTTACATGCTAGTAGTTGTTAGTACAAATTCCCTCAATGACTGTTTTCACAACACTGTTTATTCCTAACATGTGATTGGATTGATGACCCGATCACATTGTGTTTATTTAATTATTATATTTCTAACATATCTGTGGATGACCCTGGTACTTACCACTATTTACCATTCTTGGTAATGTGGTAGTAGGTATGTGAGCAACATATAAATTCTATCTTTGACCCTTAATAGCTTTGACAACCTCCTCCTATGTTTTTAACGATTCTTGGAAGAGGGCAGGTCAAATTTTGGCACCGTTGCCGGGGATGTTAGTTTAACGGTTTAGTAGTTAACTTGCACAATATGTTAGTAGAGTAATTATTGTTGTCTCTATTTTCATTTTCATTTTTGTTTGTTTTTGAGAAAAAATGTGGGGATAAAGTGTTCAGAATATGAAACTCTGCAGGATTTGTCACTTTGATCACCCTACAGAGACTTTCTCTTGGTTGAGTGAGTATGGCAAGGAAATTGAGCTTTCCGTATTGCAAGACCTATGGGAAGGAGCATGACAATCATGCCTTGACTCGCCCAGTTTGGTCAAGGGATGCACCCCAAGGTCCTCCTGTGATGAAATACTTGGAGCTTTAACAAACCTTGGTAAAGCTAGCAACTCGATCCAAAACCAAGTATTTGGCTGCATAGGGACTTTGGAAATTAACTCTCTTCGAGTGTTGAGAGAGTTGGAGGGAAAGTGACCGAGTTGATAGGAAAAGTGAGTAAACTGGTGAGAAAACAGAAGCTATTTGATGAGGAAGCCCCACCACTTCCTCATTTTGATGGGACGAGAAATAAGCAACGCAAGGAGCACAACAAGGAACCATCCATGATTCTCAGTCGTTGTGAGGTTAGTAATTCCCTCTTTGACACTATCAATTTTGTGCCTGAATGCAAAGAATTGTTGAACAAATTATGTTATTCAAAGTATGAGTTTAGGCATGAAATGGTAAAACAACCTCCCACTCTCATGCAAGTTGACCTTCATCCTAAGTGTAAAGACCCTGACATATTTATTATCCCTTGCAGAACTCATAAGACTTTTATTAGAGATTCTATGGTGGATTCAGGGGAATCCATTAATGTTATACCTTACTCTTTGTATATATTATTGAATTTGCCAAAAATGCATGCCAGAGGGATTGTAATCAATTTGACCAATCGCTCCACCATATACCCACGAGGTATTGTGGAGGATGTGACGGTCCAAGTAAATAAACAAACATTTTTGGCCAATTTTTATGTCCTAGATATGGTAAACGAGAAGGATACCCCCTCAATGTTGTTAGGGAGACCTTCTTTAAAAACTGCTAGGGCTAAAGTCGACGTGCATACTAGAAAGTTAATATTAGAGCGTGGTGATAATATTGTGGAGTTAAGTATGTATAAAAATGTGAATTTTTTTGATGAGTCTTCCCCCACTATGAATGATGATCTTGAGCTCATTGTGCAAGAGATTTTTGATAAAGCTATGAATGTAGCTTTAGATGACTACCCATTGAATGATGATTATGTTGATATTAGGAACGCCAGTCTAGTGGAGAATGTGGGGGAAAGTTGAGCCCCAAATAGACACTCACATAGACACCTTACCCCAAGAACTTAGATGACCTAGTGATGCCCGAGACAAAGCCTTCAATAGAGGAACCATCCATAGTAGAACTTAAGCCTTTACCCGAAAACTTGAAGTATGCTTTCTTAGGCGAGGATGAGACAGTACCGGTGATTATCTGTAGTAAGCTCACTAGTGACCAAGAAACTAGGTTGATTAAAGTTCTTTAGAAATTCAAGGGAGCCATAGTTTTTACTTTAACCGATATCAAAGGTATAAGCCCCTCAACTTGCATGCACCATATATTATTGGAGAAGGATGCAAAACCCGTACGCCAACCTCAAAGGCTCCAATGATGGAAGTAGTCAAAGGTAAAGTCCTTAAATTACTTAAGGCTAGGGTGATATAGCCTATCTTCGATAGTAAGTGGGTAAGTACCACTCAAGTGGTACCTAAAAAGAGTGGGGTGATCATGGTGGAGAACAAGGATGGGGATCCCTACCCGTATTCAAAATGGGTGGCGATTTTGTATTGATTTTCGCCGCTTAAATGCAATAACTCGCAAGGATCATTTTCCCTTACCTTTTATAGACCAATGCTTAATAGACTAGCCGTTATCTCACACTAATGCTTCCTTGATGGCTATTTTGGATACATTCAAATAGCCATCGATCTGGAGGACCAAGAGAAAACAACATTTACATGTCCCTTTGGCACTTTTGCCTATAGGCATATGTCTTTCAGCCTTTGCAGACTTAAATGAGACTAATGTACACTTTGTATTTACGGGCACTAGATCATCCCTTTTTATCTCATTAGTAGGTTTCTCGTCAGTATTTTTCATTATCTTTTGTAGAAGGTCATACGCATGGGTGGTAGTAGACATTTGAAGGTCATTCACAAGGATGGTAGAAGATATCGAAGTCCATTCACAATGATGGTATTTGATTGAAAGCCACAGACTCCAAAGCATGGTAGTAGATGGAATAGGGACCAAGAAAGGAGGATTCGACAAGAAGGCCAAGTCCAAAACAGAGAAATTATTGTCTTGGAGTTTCACAAAATTAGAGGAAATATCTGAGAATAATCATCCCTTGAGTATGGAACCATTAGATATTTCTTCTCGAGCGCTATAAAATTGACTATAAGAACTCTCAAATCGAACCAACGGTTCATCCGTATCGCATCAAACAAGTCAGCCAACCGAACCAGCCAAGTTCGGCACAAGGCCAACATACGGCTAAGCCTAGCACGAGCCGTTCCAAGTGAAATAGCCCATGTCACAAGGCATTGGCACGGTCCACTCCACCCAACACGAGCCGTGCCAAATTCTAGCATGGACCGTGCTCATTTCGGCTAGCCGTGCACTTGAAGTCACCTTTTCACTCCAAATATTAGCCAAGTATGGGTGCGGGATGTTTCATTTTATACGGCCCCCCATTTCAAGTCATAAATACTAAGACCAACCCACGGGGTGTGAAGAATGACATGGCCTGTGCCGAGATATAGAGCAAAATGAGGTTCCTGCCGATGGGGCGCGCCAAACAACATGGGATGCAGATTAGAAGGAGAAAAAATGGAGTGCCGTCCCATGGGCCACATCGGCACAAGGGGAAACAAACCATGCCAAGGCCGATGGTCTGTGCAAGGGCTGGCGTGCCACACTAGCACGACCCCTCGGCTGGCACGGGCTGTGCCAGACATGACCCCCGCGCCGGTTGCAGCTGCTATGGTTTTTGGCCATTTTGGGCCTATTTTTAGGCCCAATTCCCTACTACAATATAATTGGTCCTATGTCTACTAGGGTTTAAGTTTATGCTAATTTTTAGATCTCAAGAGTAGGCTAGAGAGAGAAAATACTCTTCCTTCTCTCTAGGTTCTTTTCTTTTCATCTCTTTATTATTCTTTTGCCCAAAAGGGTTGAATACAATGAAACACTTGGGTTCAATGCTTAGGGAGTGGGGATATTACTTAGGGATAATATTATTCATGTGTTAATGTTAATTTTGTGAGATTTCTATATCTACATATTTCTATTTCTATGTGTTTTGTGATTATTATGTTGGCGTGTTCTTATAATTCTTGTGAATTGCATGATTTTCACACTTTTTTAGCACACACCTAAGTCTACTTTCATGTTGTCGCACTATTTCTACCCCCGGGAAAGAAACCTAGATGCACTTGGGGTGACAATAATCCGGAATTGTGTGGGTGTGCACACATAAGGTTACCGTTGTTAATCGCCACGATCGACCATGCTTTAATTTTCTGACTATGAGGTCTGAAGAGTTGTGGGTAGAGATAGGTTAAGTGGCAAATCTGGATTATCTTGTCAATCCTAGAGCCATCGATAAAACACCTACTTCTTTTGTCTTTATATGCCTAGGGTAGTGCTTTCGTGGTGTTCCGCCCAAGACTTAATTGCACACGGGGGTGGGGAATCAAATTTGAACAATGATCCATTGTCATTGGTGCACTCTCCCAGTTGCGAATGTGAGACTAATGGAAGATTTTATACGCTCACCTCTATGTGATAAATTAGGGGAGGTTTTGACCATTGTCTGCACCACGTGACACAAACACTATAATAGGATTTAGTTCTCGTATTTGATGAAATCGATGACCAAAATGACTTAATCATGTTATGCAAATATTCCCCGAGTGTTAGTATATATTGTTAATTCTTGTGATCATTTACATGCTAGTAGTTGTTAGTACAACTCCCCCAATGACTGTTTTCACAACACTGTTTATTCCTAACACGTGGTTGGATTGATGACCAGATCACGGTTGTGTTTATTTAATTATTATATTTCTAACATCTCTGTGGAAAACCCTGGTACTTACCATTATCTACCATTCTTGGTAGTGTGGTAGTAGGAACGGGAACAACATATAAATTCTATCTTTTACCCTTAATAGCTTTGACAGCCTCCTCCTATATTTTTAACGATGCTTGGGAGGGGCAGGTCAAATTTTGGCACCGTTGCAGGGGATGTTAGATTATCGGTCTAGTAGTTAACTTGTATAACGTGTTAGTAGAGTAATTAGTGTTGTCTCTGTTTTTGTTTTTGAGGGAAAATGCAGGGATAAAGTGTTCAACATATGAAACTATGTAGGATTTGTCACTTTGATCACCCTAGAGAGACTTTCTCTTGGTTGAGTGAGTATGGCAAGGAAATGGAGCTTTCTGTATTGCAAGACCTACAGGAAGGAGCATGGCAATCATGCATTGACTCTCCCGTTTTGGTCAAGGGATGCACCCCCAAGTCCACTTGTGATGAAATATTTTGAGCTTTAACAAACCTTGGTAAAGCTAGTGACTCGATCCAAAACCAAGTATTTGGCTATATAGGGACTTTGGAAATCAACTCTCCTCAAGTGTTGATAGAGTTGGAGGGAAAGTGACCAAGTTGATAGGAAAGGTGAGTAAATTGGTGGGAAAACAGAAGCTATTTGATGAGGAAGCCCTGCCACTTCCTCCTTTGGATGGGATGAGAAATGAGCAAAGCAAGGAGCACAACAAGGAACCATCCATGATTCTCAATCGTTGTGAGGTTTGTACTTCTCTCTTTGACACTATCAATTTTGTGCCTGACTGCAAAGGATTGTTGAACAAATTATGTGATTCAAAGTATGAGTTTAGGCATGAAATGGTAAAACAACCTCCCCCTCTCATGCAAGTTGACCTTCCTCCTAAGTGTAAAGACTCTGACATGTTTTTATCCCTTGAAAAATTCACGAGACTTTGATTAGAGATGTTATGGTGGATTTAGGGGCATCCATTAATGTTATACCTTACTTTCTCTATATAGATAATTGAATTTGCCAAAAACACATGCCAGCAGGATTGCAAACGGGGGGGGGGGGATCAAATCTGCACAATGAGCCATTATCGTTGGTGCACTCTCCTAGTTGCAAATGCGAGGCTAATGGAATATTTTATACGCTCACCTCTATGTGATAAATTGGGGGAATTTTGACCAATGTCCGCACCACGTGCACAAATACTAGAATATGGTCTAGTTCTTGTATTTGATGAAATTGATGATCGAAATGACATTAACCATGTGACGCAAATTTTCCCCTGAGTGTTAGTCTATATTGTTAATTCTTGTGATAATTTACATTCTAGTAGTTGTTAGTGCAAATCCCCCCAATGACTGTTTTCACAACATAGTTTATTCCTAACAAATGGTTGGATTGACGACCCGATCACAGTTGTGTTTATTTAATTATTAGATTCCCAATATCTCAATGGATGATCCTGGTACTTACCACTATCTACCATTCTTGGTAGTGTAGTAGTAGGAACGAGAGCAACATATAAATTCTATCTTTGATCCTTAATAGCTTTGACACCCTCCCCCCATGTTTTTAACGATGCTCCGGAGGGGGCGGGTCACAAAGCAACCTCGAAAGAGTTTTCCTATTAGTAATAGTAAAGTTAGCCGTATTTTTGAACTTGTTCATTGTGATTTGTGGAGACCTCACCGAACTTCATCATCTTGTGGAGCATTTTATTTTTTGACTATTGTGGAAGGTTATTCAAGAGTTGTATAAGTTTATTTGTTGCTTAATAAATTAGAAGTTGAATTTTTGTTTATGAAGTTTTTGCCTTGATCGAATGACAGGTTGATCAGAAAATAAAATGAGTTCATAGTGATAAATTAACTTAGTTTAAGTGCTTGGAAAATTAGTTTTTGAAGAATGGCAAGATATTTGAGACGTCATGTATGGGTACAACATAACAAAATGGTTGAGTTGAGCGTAAACATAAACATATCTTAAATGTTGCACTCGCTTTACGTTTTCAAGGGAACTTACCAATGAAATTTTGAGGAGAATGTGTGATGGAGGCATGTTACTTAATTAATCATACACCTTCATGTGTACTTGATTTTAAAACCCCGTATGAGCGTTTATTAGGAAAGGAACCGGGTTTTAGTGCAATAAGGGTGATGAGGTTTTTGTGTTATGCTCATAATCAATAATTGAAAGGAGACAAATTTGATAGTAGAAGTCGTAGATTCATTTTTCTTGGTTATCCCTTTGCTAAAAGGGATGGTTATTATATGATTTAGAGAAAAAAGGAAGTGTTTGTTTAATGTGATGTTGATTTTTATGAACATGTTTTTCCCTTTGGCTGGAAGCAATGTGGAACATGAATTTTGCGAGATATCAGGTAATAAAGAGGAATTTTATTGTGATGATTTTGATGACGCATGGGTATTTCTTTTGATGCATATGCATGCAATAGTTAGGAGATACAACTGGCAAACGGGGGCAACGTTGTAGTACAACAAGAGGAAGAAGGGGCGATTGGTGTCGTCCTTTGTGAAGAGGTTGAATTGGGTAGTGAACCGATTGTAGGGGAGGTTCTACAAGCTGATGCAAGTAGTGGAGAGATGGAGATGGGAAAGGGGGAAATAAGTTAAGTTTCCAAACTCTTGTTATCAAGGTTTTCTTACACATATCACTGTAAGTGCAGGAAAACCACCCAATTTTTTTGAGAAGCTGTGAAACATTAAGGTTGGAGAAAAGCCATGGCGGAGGAGATTTGAGCCCTTAAAGATCAAGGAACTTGGGTATCGCAGGAGTTGCTGCAAGGAAAGAATGCTTTAGGGAATTAGTGGATTTATATTGAGAAGCGAGATGAGGATGGTAATTTACGAATATTAAAGGCAAGGCTTGTAATATTCGGCAATAATGAAATAGAGGGAATTGACTACAATATGACTTTTGCTCCAGTGGCTAAAATGGTGACCGTACGAATGTTCTTGGAAGTTGTAGCAATAAAGCGTTGAGAGGTACATCAAATGGATGTTCATAACGCTTTCTTGCATGGTGATATGGAAGAAGAGTTTACATGAAGATACCTCCCAGATTTGAGAAAAGTGACAACAAAAATGTGGTGTGCGGAATGAAGAAGTCATTGAATAGCTTGAAACAGGCTCCTAGGTGTTAGTTTGTTAAACTAGTAACGACTCTAAAATGTTATGGCTTCAAAACAGTTGTATTCAGACTACTCGTTGTTTACTTTGACAAAGGGTTGGATCCAGATCAATTTTCTTATTTATGTGGAAGACATGATAATTGCAAGAAATGAAAATGTGGCTTTAGCAGTGTTAAAAAGTTATCTTGGAAAATGGTTTTAGATTAAAGACTTGGGAGCATTTCAATATTTTCTTGGGCTGGAAGTAGCAAGGAGTAAGGTGGGCATTTTTATGTGTCAAGGTAAGTATGCGTTGGATATTATATCTGCAGAATTTCCTATGGAGCAAAATCACAAATTGACGTTGGCAAGTGGAAATTTGCTTGAAAATGCAGAGAGTTACTGAAGGTTGTTGGGTCATTTTATATATCTTGACGTGACTAGGACAGATTTAACGTATTCAGTTCAAATTTGTTTCAATTTATGCAAAGTCTGAGGGAAAAACAGTGGGAAGCTGCATTGAGAGTTGTTCGTTATTTGAAGAAGAATCTAGGACAAGGTATCTTGTTAAGAGAAGACAATGAGTTGAATTTAGAAGGATGGTGTGACTCGGATTGGGCTATTTTCCCGTTGACTTGACGGTTGTTGAGTGGATGGTTTGTGTTACTTGGTTATTCTCCGGTCTCATGGAAAACTAATAAGCAACAAACGGTGTCACGATCGTCGGCGGAAGCAGAATATCGTTCAATGGCATCCATCACTTGTGAATAAAAGTGGCTGAAACAGCTGCTTGGTGATTTAGGAGTTCAACATGATAAAAGAATGAGACTCTATTGTGATAGTCAATCGGTTTGTATATAGATCAAAGTCCTATTTTTCATGATCAAACAAAATATATAGAAGTCGATTGTCATTTTGTTAGAGATGCGATTGTAGAACGCTCCAACTGGGGGGGGGGGTGTTAGGAAGTTATATGGTATGTGTATCTCTACTATACTTAGAAGAGATAATCACAGAGATATTGTAGGAATATATTGATTCACTGTTATCCTTCTGTGTGTGTGTATATATATATATATCAAAGTATGATGAATGACAAAGGAGAGAACTTTTAAGGTGAATTTCTCCAACAGATGAAACTTATGTTCATGTTGAGCTCCCCCGAAATGATTTCTATTCATTGAATGATGAAGACGTTAAAAGAGTTGCTATTAGTAGAATTTTCATGGCGGGACATAGTGTAAAATGAACGAATAGCTAAGGGGTAGAGATGAAGGATGTAGAACTCCGTGTCATACTTTTCTTTCATAAGCTCCCCCAGCTTCAGATTATTTTCAGTGTTTAGATCACCAAGGGCATCGACTTTGACTGTAGCTTCCTTGAGCATCTTGATCCTTCTTCAAAGGTAAGCCACTTTGTCTTGGGCTAGTACTTCAGGGTCATGAATGGATATTCTCTACTAATCGCTTTGAGCTGCACTTGACACTTCTTGTTTAAACCCTCAAACATCAACATAAATAACTTATCAACAATACCCATCACCTCAGAGTAATGTTCTGTAATTTCCATTTCCATTTCAAGGCCAACAAACTCACACAAAAGCATATGAGTATAAGTCATCTCTTCTCTAAAGAGCTGAGGTCCTCTCACCTTCTTAACAGAGCAATATTCATTAGAGTTAAGTGCTAAAATGACCCTGACTTTAGGCTGAAAGTACTAATATAACCCTGCAATCTCAGAAAGTGTCAAAATAACCTTTGACTCAGCTGACTTTTTAGTCAACTGTTTGATGGCCGAATTCTATTGATAAAACCATTTTTCCCTTTCCAAAAAAGAAAAAATACTTAAAGATGAAAAAAAACTACTGCTATTTTCTTCTATGGCAGAGCGGAGCTGGAGAGGAGGAGGTATTTCATATCACAAGGTTTTGGCTTGCAATAGGTTTGGGCTTCTGTGGCAGAGCGGAGGTAGAGAGGAGGAGAGAAAGAGTGGCGAATGGGGAAGGGGAGGGGGGGAAAGGAGAGGGTGGTGGAGGCGCGGGG
>JAULKK010257740.1:0-15213 GCA_032355705.1 Rubia peregrina
GGTCAAATGGGTCAGGTCGGGTCGGGTCGGTTGAGTCGAGTCGGGTCGGGTCAAATGAGTCTAGTCGAGTCAGGTCGGGTCAAATGAGTAGGGTTGAGTCGGGTCGGGTTAAATATATATTATATATGCTATGAGCTCGAGCTCGAATACTATAAAAGTTCGGATCGAGCTCAGTTAAATCAAATTCGAGTCGACTTTTGGCCGAATTGTTTGCGAGATTTTCGTGAATAATTTGGTTCATTTACACCGCTACCTACGATTCTCACCTCGGTTAATTTACAACCCAACTAAATGACTTTTATCCAACGAGTCATTTAGTTTTGACCCAACGGGTAACTTTGTTTTGACCCAACGGGTAATTTATCTGTTTACCCAATTTATTGAAATTTCAACTCAACTTTTAAAAAAATGTTATCTTATTATAAGAAATTAATCACGGGTCACCCGTTAACAAACCAACCTGACCCGATCCAAAATTATCCAATGGGTAACATGTTTTCCAACCCAACTAAATCCAATAAGTACAACCCTTTTATATCCATTAACCCAATGGGTAATTATCCAATCAGTCTTATCCAATAAGTGAAAATTGCAATTGGATCCCGACCGATTTGACGGGCCTAGAAAAAACTCATTTTCATTCTAGAGTCTGGCCCTGTTTCCAGCCTCACTATTCCAAACAAAGGCCTAAAATTGTTTTAATTGCAACAATATTGCAATATCGAAAGCTTTTTTAGGTCCCCATTTCCAAATTCAGAAAGTACAATCGTGCCGATGGAAAAACTTTGTTTCAATAGGGCTGAAATCACTTCCGGTATCGGAAGTACCAATGGCTTCTAGGGTTAATAAATTATGTTATTCATATTCCTGGCACAAAAAAACCTCAATACACAGCAATAAATGTAACTCAATACACGATAGTATCATATACCTTGACAAAAATCTATAGATTACACTAACCAAACAATAATTTATAGATAGGAATAGAAATAACTATAAATCTATTCCGACATTTCTAATCTTTAATATTTATGTAACTTGTGTTACTTTATCAATATTTGGATTCCCTAAGGCTTTGACCGATTGAGAATTAGATGCATAACTAAAGAATTCCTAGCATCATTGATATTATCTTACAAATAAAGGTTCGATTCCTTCCAAAAAATCTGTTAATAACAAGATAGTAGAAAACATAAAAATTTCAGTTTGTGTTAGTTAGAAAGGTTAGTAGAAACATATGTATGCTTACATTGTCAATTTCAAGTAAATCCTCATGGACGTCTTGAATGGACTCAGTTGCGTATATTATAACATAGTAGACAAATTTTCCTGTTTGTGCTTGTTTCTTGCACTGATTTAAAACAACATATATTATGAGTAGAGTATATAGAAAAACACTTGTTGATAGTCAACCTTGATTTTGGCCACTTCTAAAGTAGTATTAGTTTGGCCGCAAGTGTCCTTTATAACCAATTCCAAAATCTCGACAAATGCATCTGATGGTTGTAAGTGAAGGGGATCTATCATTTACACATGTTTCTTTGGGGAATAGTCAAAATCAATCTCCAATGGTCCTTGAATACGATAGTTAAATTTATCATCGAAATTTGCACAAATGATATTCGTAAATGAATTGAACATTATAATAGTATCATTTCAATGTATGGTGCAATGAAAATTTTCGTATCCTTCCACCCTAGGCCTTTTCAAATATAGTCGGTCCTCTCTTGTTTTGTACAACAAATTCTTGAATCATCATCGAGCACATGTATCCAGTCCACCCCTTCTTTTAATTATTTGAAAAAAACATGAACCTTGAAAATCGATTGTTGTCATCAGTTTTAACATGTTTAAATTAACAAATAGTGAATTTAAATATAAATTATATAAATCACTCATGGGTTGTATATCGACATCATTGTTTGATTAGCTTGTTAACATCCCCATTGTTCTTCAAAATCACTCCATAACCAACTACACATTCATTTCCCCAGAATGCATTTGTTGAGCATCAATCATGTGGTTCAAGCCACTTATATAGCCCCTGTACAAAGTGAGGCGAGTCTTGAAGAAATTTGCTCTCAGAACTAGAGGTCTAACCTTAGTTGGTATTGTTTGGACATATTTTGCTATTTTTTACCAGTTTAGGTATTGTTTTGACCGGTTTAGGTGTTGTTTTGACCAGTGTAGGTGTTGCATGACTTGTTTTCTTCAAGTGTTGATCCCTTACATGATCAGCGTAGATTAGTCAAAGGGGCCAAAGAAGAAGCATTTCCCAGGCAGGACCAACTCACTTGTATTTCCGTCCAGGATAGGCAAAGAGGCGCCCATCACCAATGAGTTCTCCAACGAAACCCTTGATAGATCATCCATAATGGGTATGATGTGATGATGTTCCATTGACTAATGCAAAACTCCACTAGCTACATGGAGTGGTCTTCCGTCTATGTCTTGATCAATTTATAGCTCACATGAATATGATATCCTCATCCCCACCAAAATAATTGTAAAATATGAAACTTACTTCTTAGCCATATCTTGAAGAAAATAAAATATATACCTTTTTTCACTTGCTATGATGGCATTGTTGAGGTTTTTGGTTCATTTCCTAGAGCTTGAATAGTTGCCTCTCGATTGACCTCGACATCTCCAGGAGAATGGCGTGACCCCTTTGATGGTAGGGTTCAATTGGGCGTCAAATTATCTAAATTATCCAGAATAACATGCCCGACGTGTTGTATTAACTTACAAATTAGAGTGTCTTATTGCTTAATTCATTTGTCTTGGAGAAGCGCTCATTTTTGCAAGGTGTAGACTCTCGATGGTTCAGCACGATCGTAGGACCGAACGATGCCAAACACCTCTCGTTGGGTTAGGAATGCACAAACTCCCCTAGCTCACCTTAGGTTGTTGGGTTGTTTTGTAGTTTCACAAAAGATGTGTGCTTACCCGTTAGAATGAATTACCCTTCTAGTTGATCATTTTATAGTTTTTACTATGTTTGAAAATTTGATTAAAATGTTTAATATGTATCTCCTTGCGAAAACTCTGGATTGCTGAATTTTAGATCTTTAACTAAATGAGGGGTTTCACAAACCCTAGTATAGCTGCCCCAGACGGAATCTGAATCAACTTATGGAGGCTTTAAGAAGTTAAAACCATATCTAACTAAAATTCCAAAAATAAAAATAACCATGGCTAAATTCTTCCAAGACACACCTTGGATGAATATTTCATTATCTAACCAAATACAGTTCTAATTACAAAACTAAATATTCTTAAACCCTGATGGACCTGATTTAGAAATATAGCTCTTCAAAGCCCACATGGCCAAACTTAACCTCTAAAGTCCAACATGAAATAATTTTACAATACATTACAACGATCACTCTACCTCATTAAAAACCCGGTGGGAAAAAAGAGTATAATGTTCTTGATGATATCTTAACTTCCTAGATACTCTTGAACAATTAATCCAATAACTTGTCGATGTTGATTTCTTCATTCATTCTTCATCATGAAGGCGATCCATCAAAGCATTTAAAGCAGCATCTCTAAGCTTCTTCCTTGTCCTAATCATAGAACCTGCCATATCACTTAGAAAATCCCGAACATAACCTTTAAATGTTTGATCAAATCATGGAATATCTTCATCTATGGTTGTATTTTTCTTGACATCTCTATCAATGTTAGTACATGTTAACGTAAAATGTGTCAAAAAGAAGCTTAACCTTTAATTAACACTCGTTCAAAAAAAAAATCTCCATCCTTGACATAGACACCATCTTTGTGCTTTTGGCTTTTTAGGAATGGATCTCAGCTCTTAATTTCATCCACATCTATCAGTTGCACTGAAGCCCTTGCATAATCATCGGTAATCTTGGCCTCAATTGTAATTTGCACATCTCTTTCTAAACGTTTTCGCACTAAATCGATTGACACCAAGCTTAAGCCCCACGATTCAATCGATGAGGAATTACAATTTTCATGGAAATGCATTGTTTTTCTTCCATCGTACCCTATGTTTGGATGTTAGAGTCATGTCATCACGTAGACATGTTAATCCAAATACTCTAAAATTTTGAAAATTATTTTACTAACGTTATTCCTATTCTCCAAGTCCCTCTTCTCGTGGATCTCCCTAATCTCTGCTTGAATGTGAGTGTAAGTTATCAATGGGCGATGACCTCTCTTATCGATAAATATGTAGTCTCTTGACAAATTGTATTTATGTTCACGCCAAATCTTGAAAATGATGAACATAGCCTTCTTTCCTAATTCACCCATGTCTGGGGCTTCGATGTCAAATGGTCTCTATTAGGATTTTCAAAGCCATAGATTCAATCATGGGAAAAAATTACATATTAAAAGAAGGAGAAAAATGGGGGGAATAATACTTCACTAAGGCTACCTTCCACTCCATCCTTATTGTGTCTTTGTAATCTTTCAGGACATCATGCCAACTACCGTACCAGATGTCTACCATCTTTCTACCAATCTTCTCAACTAAACTAGACCATTTAGCACGTTGGGCCAACGAACACTTTCCCGACTTGTTGAAGATCAACGAGGTTAACTCTTTTATAGCCAATGTACGTTCTAATGTTCTACAATGAGTTCGTGCTATACCTACATCCTCGGATCCATCATTCTTATAAATACCATTGTCCGTTGTTGGGGATTTCCATTGAGGGAAAGTGAAACATCATCACAAGTTCTTTTCATAGACATTTTGTATGCTACATTCACAGATATACAAAAAAAATTACTAACACACTTGGATTAAATAAAACACCAAAGTATAAGAAAACCAAATGTCAACTTAAACCCTAATCAAAACACAAAGACACAACATATCACAAATCATTCAAATTAAAGAAATAAATCAATATAGCTCAAACACTATTACCTTCACAAAACTATGTAGTATTTCCATTAAAATGTAACATATAATCATCCACAACGTTAATAA
Source organism: Rubia peregrina (assembly GCA_032355705.1). Taxonomy (NCBI): domain Eukaryota; kingdom Viridiplantae; phylum Streptophyta; class Magnoliopsida; order Gentianales; family Rubiaceae; genus Rubia; species Rubia peregrina. The sequence goes on from JAULKK010257740.1 coordinate 4,973, forward strand.
ATAATTGCTTTAATATAATACAGAAATGAACTTGACAAACAAAGTCACCGCATGATGGAACTCAAATTTATCACAACCCCTTGTAGGCAAACAATTTTAATCCACGCTAACCCCAACATTTTACTTCAAAAAATGTAAACCCTAACTTTCAAATGATGAGAAAACTAATCTTTTCATCAAACAAATGGGATGAAAGTATCCTTCATAGATTCTTCCTAAATTAAGTTTATAACCCTATTGAAATTTTAAAAATGTCAAAACAACGTAGAATAGAAGAGATATTAGATGAAAAACATTATGAACACATACCTCTAATCACGGACCTTAAATCACAGATTGATGAAATGTTGGATTTGAGATGAAATGGAATTGAAGGAAGGGTTTGGGGTTTTGTTTGTGAAAAGAGGGGAAATTTTGTGGGGGAAGGGGGGGTTATTCCTCCCGCCACCAGCAGCGGGTGTTCTGCTCCAAAGCGGCGCAATTCATCACATTCAATGCCTCATCGTGATTCTTCTCCATCTCTATCTGGTTCTCAATCTGGGTAAGCTGAGCATTCAGCTTCGTGACTATGATGGAATGGAGAGCGGTGTCGCCTCATTCGTCTCTTCCACCATTATTCTGGAACCATTTTGCCACATGCTCCACGTCGGGGCTCCCATAGGATAAAACCTTCCCCGCCGGTGAGAACACGGCAAAAGCCACATTTACTTCTCAAAGGGTTCTCAGCTCATGGGCCTTCTAGAAAATACTGGCGGGTTACTTGGAAAAGGTAACGTACAGGTGGTTCGGGTTCTTAATTTTTAAAAATTTGATCTTCCACCAGCCGAAGATTGGTCGCTTCATCATAGCCGCCATGAAAAGGTTACAAGGAAGAAGAAGAATGTGGTTATAGGGAAGAAGAAGAATGTGGTTATAGGGAAGTGGATGTAACGAGTTGGGTGAACTGGTGGCATTGTGAGGGCAACTTCGTAGTTCAGAGGCTAGGATAGTGCACCGAGTTAGGTGAAATGATGGTTGGTGTAGAGCTAGAGCGGAAGGGTTTAGCGGGCAATGAACTCTCAGAACTCTCTGATTTCACACTCAACAATTGAAGGATAGGGATTTGAGACTTGTATTTTTCTTGCTAGAATAAAATGATGGTAAATCCTATTTTTCCTATGGTACTGAGGTTGATGTTTGAGCAGAGCTAGAGTGGAGACGTCCTCTTCTTGGAGAAATTGAGCGGCTGGAGGTTGCAACACGCAGCGTTGGCAGTAGCTGTTGAAGAATAAGATTAGGAGGGTGAATTATAATTATAAGGGGGCAGGTTTTAGTTTAAAAAATTAGGGGATTGGGTTTGTAAATAGAAAAAGACTAAAAAGTATTTTACCTTCAATTAATGGAGAACACTTTTTATTTTAAACTCTAACCTAACGGAATAGTCACGTTTAAGAAGTTTTGAAAGTTTAGAGGTAATCATATCGCTATGGGTAAGAAATATTTTAAGAGATTAGAGTAGACCGCAGGGAAAGTGTAATGTTATAACATTAGTGTAGAGACCGTAAAGTAGCGTCTCATTTATGAGTGGATTTATCTTAAATTTTTCCCATGGAGAGCCACACTTGTTAGCGAACGATTGGGAACCTCGTGCTGTTTTACTGTGTAATATAGGGTGTCAAGATAAACCTCTTCTTCACCATCATCTCATTTGTTCTAAAGGAGGTAAACACGAGGAAAAATGATTTTTTGTATGGTGTTTGACCACCACTATGCTCAAGAAGGCTGGAGTGCAGCCCCATGATATGTCCCTTCGCATGGAGTATTATGATAAGAGTTGGTTACAAACAACTAATACTCAACTTTAACAACAAGTGGGAGTACACGCCACAACTCGGTCAATTAGAGAATAGTGTAATGAGAGCTATCAACGTGGAACTTGAAAGAGCAGGGGTATCGAGCTCAAGTGAGTATCTAGGATGATATTTTATTTCACTACATTGTATGTATATTTGAAGTAAGATATTAAGTTCATTTATGTTGGTTACGTTTCATTGATAGGATCCCAAAGCAGTCAGAAGTCTAGGCTTAGCTAGTATTTTGACGGATATATTGATGGAAATGTTGTAATGGTAAGGAAATAGGTCCCTGCCAAATGCATGTTGTATCTTCCAATTATTCCAAGGCTGAAACTGTTGTTTAATAATGCCAAAGATGCAAAGAACATGACGTGGTACATGGGCAAGGGTTCTCTTGAAGATGATATAATTCGTCATCTAGCTGTTGTTGATCAGTGGAAGAAATTTGATAAGAGGTATCCAAACTTTGCAAGTGACCCTAGAAATTTGAGGATACCTTGTGTACTAATGGAATGAGCCCGTTTGGAAACATGTCACCAAAACATTGTTCGTGGCCGGTTATGCTCGCCGTATACAACCTTCCTCTGATAGAAGATTGAAAGAAACTATGGCCCATGGGTTTCGATGTGTTTTATGGTTTTAAGGGATCAATGTTCAACTTGAAGGTTAGGATTTTTTGTACGATATATGATTTTCCAGCATGTGATAACCTTTCGGTGTATATGGTGAAGAGGCACAAGGTGTGTCCCGTATGTGAAAAGGCACAAATTTCCAGTAGTTGAATAATGGTCGGAAGACGATGTATTTGGTTTATCAGAAATTCCTCTCGATGAAGCACAAGTTGAGAGAGGAGACATTTTATTTTATTATTGGGAAGGAGGGTAGAAAGGCACCAAGACCATTGAAGGGGTTTACCATCCATAAAATATATTTAAAAAGGTAGGTGCAGTGCCAGATGGACCTTGGAAGAAGAGATCGGTTGTCTTCAATTTACCACACTAGGAGAATTTAAAGGTTTGACATTGTTTGGATGTAATATATATTGAAAAGAATGTTTGTGAGAGTTTAATTGGGACCTTACTTAACATTCAGGGAAGAAGAAGGATAGCTTGAATGCGCAGAAGGATTTGTTGGAGCTCAGTATTTAGTTGGATCTAGCCTCTGAGGTGAGGGAGAAGAAAATATACTTGCCTCTTTCCTTGTACTATTTGTCAGTGGACGGGAGAATATCAGTGTGTAAGTGTATTCAAGGAATGAATGTACCATCCATCTACTGTTCTAATGTTAGTCGTTTTGTGAATGATGATTTGCGTTTCACCACCTTGAAATCACATGATAGTCACGTCCTTATGCGATAACTTTTTCTCATTACCATGCGAAGTAATATTGTGGAAAACGTGCAATATAGCGTTATGCCCTTGTGTTTCTTCTTCAACTTCATTTGCCAGAACAATATAAGCAGGCAAGTTCTTGACATGTTGGAGCAGGATGAGGTTTTAGGTATTATTTCAATCGGAGAAATATCCCCCCATTCTTTGATATCATGGTCCACCACGCCATCCATTTGGTTAGGAAAATTCGAATATGCGGTCTATTGGGAATGAATTGAATTTACCCATTTGAGTGGAACATGGGGTTTTTTTTCAAGGGTTACATTCACAATCGCAGCCGGATGGATGCGAGCATCGTGTAAAGGTACGTGACCTAGGAGATCATTGATTACTGTAATTGAAACTTTTTTTTGAAATAAATCACTTTGGTAGGAAGATTGGGGCGACATATTCAAAAGGTACAATACGTACACCTTTTAATGTGGAGTTGATGAAAGTTCCCCTTTATGTTTTACGGAATAGTGGCGAGGCAAAAATCTACGTTTAAGAGAACATGTTATTTTTACAAGAACTGTATCCATACTGGATATTGAATAAAATACAATTGGAGCATTCTTCAACATTTGTGAATTGATTTTACAACCGCTGCAATGTGGATGGTATACCCTGTAAAATTAGCGCCTTTACAAGGATACCCAACTGCACCATCAGAAGATACCAAGGGTATGATATAAATGGCATGATAGGTTCATATATCTTACATGTGATAGAATCTAGGACGAATATCCCCAAGACTAGTCAATTATAGTTAATTCTCTCTGTTTGCATACTCGTTTGTTGTTAGATGAAACCACCCCAATCATATATTTAAGGCACTAGCTATTCCCAGAACACAATCGGAGTGATGCTCGATTGCGTGTTGTGTGTATTTAACTTCCAAATTCTAGTATCTCGGTGGCCACCCTAGACGTGCCACTAGCTGCTCTATAGTTATTAGTAATAAGCACGTGAGCAACTTAAAAGACTCTTATCTTTGAAACACATCCCGTGGGTAATTCTCCCACAAGATAATGACCTCGTGGGGTGTGGGTCAATCAGCACTAGGCTCGAGAATGAAACCGGGAGTATTTTGTCTTATTTTGGGTTTTATCAAAGGTTAATGTGGAGGTCGTGTATAAGAGTGACAACTATGCATGATTTTTACTTATTTGGTTGAAATAGTATAGAATACTTAATTGAATTTGGATATGAATGATACGGTGTGACCCAAACACATACTTCCGGTCATTATATTGATCTTGTTTGGGAGCGTAGAATAATTGTGACAGTCATATCTCGGGTTTGTGGAAAACTACATTGGATAAACTTCTAGGCCAGAATCAATGAGATACTACCATTATAAGTGGTAGAAGATTGATTTAGAGTGGGTGGTCACGGTTGAGGTCCCGACAAGTCCTGCTATTCCCATTATTAATTTACTGGGCGATGTCGAGTTTATTAACCATGAGAGGGAAGGCTAGATGGGCTAAGTGGTTCTAGTGCTTATCTAGCTATACCATGCGTAGGTGAGATTTGGCTAGAAGGTGGAACCTGGATATTAGTCCTTGTGGGAGTTCCCGGTGATTCAACCTCTCCACATCGTGTGATAATGCATAGGATAGCTGAATTGTAATTGTGTGAATGGAAATCGAGAATCGAGTCTAAATGTCAAATACGTGATGCAAATGGCCACATGCTAGTTTATATTATCTTTATCACACTATCTAGTTTTGTGTGTTCGTAGTTGTTAGCTTAATCATTCAAACAAGCCTCCTCCTATTTTCTCTATTTCTAACACATAAACATCGTGACACTTGTGTGTGAATTGCGTGAATATATCTTTTGAACCCGTTGGTCTCTGTAGACAAAACCCGATCTTACCACTAGTATTGTTTAGTAATATAGAGTAGAGTAGTGAGTAATACTATATATATATATATATATTATCTTTGGGTTTTTAACGACGCCTGGGGAGCCGGTCAAAATTGTACCTCTTCTACTACTTTAGACATTGCTAGGTCCTGATCTGTGAAGCTTTTTAATGGTTCCTTTCCCACCATATTTTTTTAAACATTTGCAGCAACCATACAAATGTATCAGCAATTTCTTCATCTATAAAATACACAACCAATCATTATGTTCATGCGTTGTTGTTCAGACTTACAAATGGAGTACATATGAGGTTGTATTTGTTTGTGCAATATGTCATCGAATATCATGATGTCCACATATATTTTGTAGCCCTCCACAATCATAGAATCTCGCCAAAATAGTGCGCGCAGTTTTCCATCTTCACTGTTCAGTTTCACTCTGAAAAAATCCTTCATTTTGTTCCTTCATAAATTATCATGATATCCCCCATTATGAAATTTTGTGCATCGCCCCCTTCAAATGCTTCCCTCCTAGTATGGTCACATAATTTATGTGGCCTTTCATTGTATGCCCTAGTTGTTTTTCACCACCTACGCCATTTACTATGTATTTATAACCAGTTGCATGGTTTAAACCAATTGTGTCGATTGATTCGATGACTTTTCCTTTTCAATCTTCGATCCTTCATTGTAGGTACCATTATTCAGCCTTTGTTAGCTCTTGGTTGTGGTTGAGGAAGCGGTACTTGGTAACATACATATTATCCACTAGTTTAATCCTTATTTGGGCCCCAGTCCTTGTGATATTGAATTCTTTCCTTTTTCTAATGCATGTTTTCAATTTTGGTGCAATCGACAGATCATGGTTTTTCCCTTCATAAGAACAAATGACATTTTTCTACAATTACGCCTTCAACCCTAAGGGTTTTTTTCTAGATGATAAATCCTCTTGCATTTTCGTTATAGATTTTTAGACTCTTCCTAGGAGGTTTCTGTAATTCCTTCCAAATCTCCATAGATACCATAATATAATTGGGCATAATATAACTTGCATTATTTGAGCACACTCACGTGAACCTCAACTCAGAACCATTGGTTCCAAGATGCACTCAACCTCTGCTAGTAACCGATGAATTTTTGTGAAGTTTTGGAGGGGTGATTTTTAAATATAATCTTAATGTATTCATGAGATTTAGTTTAGCTACCTTCTTTTTTGTGTGCGAACTGATATGAGGTCGTTAGTAAGCCATCGGTTTGAGAATGCATCCGATTTAATCCTTTGACAAGGATAGTTACTTAAATATATATATATATATATATATATTTCTTTGCGCGTGTGTGTCTTCGGGGTTTTTAACTAAGGAGATGACTATAAAAGGAAGCATAACACATATATACAAACCTTAAGGATATTTTAAAAATGAATTAACTGTATGGCTTGGTGTATTATTTTATTTTTATTGTATATCCAAATATTTATAATTTTCATTCTTGTCCGTCCCAACCAAAAGTTCCTATTTTATCTATTCCCTTATTCTTGGTTAAAACTTGGCTAGTTTATTCAAACCTCACACTTCCTGTGCCACGTCACCACATAAATGTGCATGCAAAATGGTAATTGGAACCTTTTGCCGGAAGTATACAAAATATATGCTCGTATTTTTCCTATGAAAGATCAGAGAGACTTTACCTTTCAATAATTGAATAAATATCAAGTTAGGTATAGTGTGACATAGAAAAATTTATTTATTAATTTAAATTTAAAATATTTTCTTGAATATTAACAAATACTACATATCCATTCTTATAGCATAAATTTTCACATAATTATAATAATAATTTATGTATTTTAAGGATCAACAATGACAACATATATCAATTAGTCTTGCAAAATAAAAATGAAGTCTTATAAAAAAATGGAAGAACATGTTACACGTGCAATGTTTGGACAAAATTAGGCAAGTATGATAAATAGAGAGTTTTAGTTTCAAAACAGTTGATAGAAGTGGACAATTGATTATGAACTAATTGATACGGGTCTTTTTAATTCAACTCATTTTACAACCCAATCATTTAAACCTCACCCTCTCTGTGGCCTTTATCATTTTGTATCTCTCAATTCTTCCTAATCCTCCTCTCCTCTCATCTCTTTGTTGCCTGACTAGTCTTCTTCTCTCTCTCCTCTCTCTCTCTCTCTCTCTTATTTTTCATTTCTATTTTTTAAATTCATGTAATTCACACGTTGTTTACGTATAGATGTGAAAATCTAAAATAGTTGAACAACTTCCGATTTCGGAATACCTTCCTAGGTAGGTTTCAAATTCAAAACCTATTTCTCATGGGGGTACAACTGAGCAACATTAAAGGCTGTTCAAATTGGTAATTATTACCCGAGTGTTTGGGCGCAAGTTCCCCCGAATTTTTTCTCCAAAAATACTTCAACACCTTTGTTCCACTCACTCCACCTCAAACTTTCACCAAGAAACAATGGATGTTGAAACTCACTCAAAACCGAGGCTATACTACTCTATACTTCTAATCATCCAAGGATCAACAACCAAAAGGAATATTTGGGTCAAGGGTTCATCTTAGAAGAATGTGGTAGAGATTAGATCATTTCAATATCAAATCTCCTTCTTTTGATGAGCCTGCAAATATTCCTCCTTTAAATCACTATGTGTAGCATTGAATGGTTCGTATTTTTAGATGTATCAAATTTCATCCCTTTTCCTATTTTGTGGTGATATTCATATATATATATATAGGGAATTAAATGTTGCATTTTTATTCCAATTAATTGTATAGTATTTTAGGGTTTAGAATTATTATGATTGAAATGAAAGTATGTAGTGTAAAGGTATAGGATGAGTATCTATATGATCTCACTCTACCCAATAATATAGATGATCTTACTAGCGATTAGGAGCCACCTTGAAGAGAATCTAACCACTCCCCGGGCGAGATTGAGGCGAACGACAATGCAAGACTACCCAAGGAAATAAATGAAGACAATCTTTAAAAATTCATCCTAAACAATGGAAAATAAAAGGTACAAATTTCATTACTGTTAGTGTTTGGAATTCAAACCGATGTGCACTGCACGTTCTTTATATTTTTTTCCTAGAAGTCACACTTGTGCGAGCTTTTCATTGATCATGACAAAAATGTTGAACTACTCCTGGTAGCCAATGGTATTTTGCAAGAATCAATGAATCATCATCACTTGATTACAATTGCAAATGGACTTGCTAGAATATTATTGGAAAACATTGGTGCTCATATCAAAATTTTCTTCAAGATGGCAAATACAAGAGAGTGAGACCCGCCCAAGAAATGTTCCTTCTTCGGCTAATGTGTCTAATATAAGCCGATTCCATAAAACATGGTCATTTAAAAGTCAACTAGCCAATGAGAGTCAGCCCCGACTCGCAAGAATCGGATAACCACCAGACGATGGATACTTTTCATTATCCTTGGTCTTTCTCTGATTATGAGGTCACTAATTTTATAGCTGCCTTAGTTGCTCAGATTAAGCAATGAGATTATCGTGTGGCTCTTTGTGATCCTTGTTGGGTTTCAGCCATGGATCAAGATTTGATTGCACCACCATCAGCACACTTAGAATTTGAGACACAAACCCTCTATATGTTATAGTGGGTGGATCTAAATGTTTTTATTATCTTCAGTAAATGTTTAATGGTAGTATAAATCGCTACAAGGATCGTGTGGTTGCTCAAGGATTGTTCTAAGTTCCAGAATTTGACCTTGATCTTACCTTCAACCTGTGGTGAAGTCATCCACTGTTCAAATTGCTTTTACTATTACCACTATACACCGATGACCCCTCCATCAGCTGCATGTCAAGAATTATTTTATTAACACTGTTCTTAATTCTCTGATCTATATGGCTCAACCTATCAGTTAATATGACGACACTTATTGCTCTCATGTTTGTTAGTTGTGGAAATCTATTTATGACCTTAAGCAAGCTCATCTTGTATGGTTATAACTGTTCAACATTTATCTTTGTCAACTTTTGTTTCTCTGTAGTTCAGTTGACACATTCTTGTTTGTCCTCTCTCGAGGTACTACGTTGTTATATTATTTGGTTTATGTTAATGATATCATCCTTATTGGAAATGACTCCTTTCACTACCACAAATACCCACCTCTAGCACCGGTTTTTGGGCACCAATTTTTAAAAAGCAATGGACATTCCAAACTAGCACTGGTTTTTATATATCTAGCATCGAATTTTAATAAACCATTGCTAAAATTGGCACTGGTTTTTTGACACCGGTGCTAGAGTTGTTTAACCGGTGTCAAAATGGCACCAATTTTTTAGAAACTGATGCTATAGAAAACCGATGATAAACTTAGCACCAGTTTTTTAACGAACCGATGCCGAAATCAGATTTTTTTTAGATGTGGAACCGATTTAACTGGCACCGGTTTGAAAACCTGTGCCAAAGGAAAATTGGAAACAGTTTTTTGACACTGTTCACAAAAAATGGTGCTAAATTTAACATTAAATGCTCCCAACCACCACACGAAAATGAAATTAGATTTGTGAGTTCTCTTCTTTCTTAATTAATGCAGGGTTTTTGTGGAAGGTGATCTTCATCCCAAACCATTAAGACCCATGAATGTAAGTTTTCCTTTACTTTTGTTAATTTCATGGAAATTGTAGTGGTTGCAACCATTAATGCATCCATGGGGAGAGTTTAGTTCTTGAAAGTTTTTATCATGTTGTGGGTGTGTGAACATGGTTATCTTTATATTGGTAGATGGTACGTATATATTTATCTCTAAGAGCATGGTTGTGTTTATTTTATAACGTGTGGATAGTGAATTATGGATTTATTTATCTTTTATATTATGTATATACAATAGATCGAGAATCTATCGTTGCATGGAGAACGAAAATGCTTAATTGTCCAAGTGCAAGTAGATGAAGTGGTGAATTTATTGGTTTTGTAGATTCTTTTCTTGATTATGCCTACAGTAGGGAGGAAAGGGTAGTTTTTCCTTGCAAAGAAGCGTGTGTCAGGAAAGGTTGGATGGACGTAGGGTTGTTAGATATCACTTTGGGAGGTCGTCGCCGTACCTCTCAAAGATGTAATTTATAAGCCCTATTGCTTACTAAATACAACTAAGTAGATAGT
>JAULKK010257846.1:0-15212 GCA_032355705.1 Rubia peregrina
TTATAAATTTTATAACTACTACATGTTGCATAATAAAATGTTAATATTGCAACTAAGACCTTTTACCTTTTATTATTCTAATTAAACCCCGTCTTTCCATAAGCTTCTGGAAAGACGGTCTTTCCCAAGACTTTGCCTTTACTTACAGTGTTTCATGTAAATAAATATTAAAATTTAATAATATTGAAATTATTATTTTAAAGTAAATTATAGGTATTTTTTAAGGTATTTGTGGGGTGAGTACATTGGGTTAAGGTGGGTAGGGAGACTCAAGTGACGGAAAATTTTATATGTTAGCAAATGTTATATGTTAAGGTGTTGGACAAATCATGTTGTGACACGTGTTACACAAATTATTTCTTTCTTCCAAAAACAACCTTCACTTTACTAAATATAGAATTTGTGTAACACGTGTCAGAATCTGATTTGCCCAACACTTTAACATATAACATTTGCTAACATATAACATTTTCTCCTCAAGTGAGTAATAGGGTAGGGATGGACTTTATACAATACTCGATGGGGCGGAGACATATTTTAATGTTGTACCCGACTTAGGTAATGAGTGCGAATATGAGTATAAAAATTTTAGATGAGAATGGATATGAATGTATCATAATCTGCACCCGCCCCATCCCATTGACATCCTTATTTCCTAGTTTCCAAATTATTTACTATGAATTTCACTCTAAATTTTTACTCTCTCTACCATGAATTTTTTTTCCTCATGGAGCATCTATGTTTCGACTTTGTGAGACCCCAGTCAACATTAGCAATGGTAACCTACATTACAGACGAGCGTTTTGAGCAAAAGTGAGAATTTTTTACCATAATTAGCAGATTGACTCTAAAAATTACAAAACGTTTTGATGCGAATTTGATAGCGTACCACAAATTTTGAATTTGAACATATTCTTTCACTATTTTAGTATTATTTCAGATTTCAATGAAAAATATATACAGCATTATTGCAGCACAATTGAAGCAACACAGTACAGTAGCTGTATTACATCTTGGGCCAATGGAATGCCCAATTTGGTATGCATACGGAGCAAGAGTACCCATTCCACCATTTGAATTTTGAACTTTATTGCTAGAAATACTAATAGAGCAGTGTTGTCACCTGGAATTTCCAGTTGTAACAGTACTATTTACCCAAGAAGGTGAAAATAGTTTTCAGCATCAAAATCTTTTTTAACATACTTATCCCTTTTATGTCACAATATTCTAGCATTTCCAATGTAAAATATTAGTTTAGCAAAAGTTGATGAACACGCTATTTTGGGTAAAGTTTAAATACTATAACAAGTCTTCAAACTGTGTCACGAGAATATTATGTGAAAAAATAAATTACTATAGTAGCGTAAATCATACATGGCAAACATTTTAGGTAATTGTTAGGTAGATGTAAATTCCACATGATTTTATGTGATCTCGAGATCATATCGTCAAATTTTGATAATTTTCTTAAATAAATTTTATTACTTATTGACGTACCTTATTGAAATTATAATCGATAGTATTAGAGATATAAAAATGAATAGTCAATTTTATTTATTTAATTCACAGTGAAATTCTAATAATAAAAAATTGTAAGTCAAATCCATTTATTTACCTCACAGTGAAATTCTTATCAAAAAAATTCTATATAAAATCTAAAAATGCGATCGAAATATAACATGTGAAAACTAAAAACACAACGCTACTTGAAAGAAATTAAAAAAGGAGAGTTTGAAAAGGTGAAAGAATGGATAAAATTTGGTAGAAGGTTTACACTAATTGATTTAGTTCTCAAAATTTGCATAGTAAAACAAGATAAAATATGCACTTGCTAAATATTAATTAATAGCACTGCAAAACCAACAATAAACCCTTCAATAATAAACCCTTCAATTCATAAACTTCTTGACACCATCAAAAGATAATACTACTACCAGTCTCACCATTACCAGAGTTCCATCAGAATACTACTACAGGACAAACTTCTTGACACCATCAAAGAGAATACTACTACCAGTCTCACCATTACTGGAGTTCCATTTCTTCAGAATACTACTACAGGACAGACAAGTTAAGCTACTACAGGTAAAGAACTTCCACTAGTAAAACACGATAACATGCATAGAGAAAACACCAACCAAGGTACCACAGCTGAAGCTCAACGTACAATCCAGTTTCGAATTTGAAGATAGAGAGGCAGAGCATCCATGGAGTGAGGAAGAGGCATCCGTCTGCTCAGCAATGTCATCCCCATCTCGTGCACCAGAAACGCCTGAAGCGTCCCCGTCTTCACCTTCTCCTCCGACAGAGTCCCGCGGGCGCGTCCCCATCCCTCGTTCTCCCACCACCGCATCGACCTCCCTCCGCCGCTGAGGTCCCGCCACACCTCATCCAGATCAAACATCGCGTCTCCGTCGCGGTACACCTCCTTAGCCAGCCTCATCACGTTGAACTTGTCGTAACCGTCAGGCTTGACGAACACGTGGTTGAACTGCGCCGCGATGCGGCTCAGATCCGCAGCGCGGGGGAACGTCAGGTCGAACTGTTTCTCCAGGCGCTCCTCCAGCGCCTTCATGCCGACGGCGGCGACGACCGTCTTGGAGTCCGCGAAGAGATCTACGAGGCTCTTGGGGAACCTGTAGTCGTTGTCGTCGCTGTCGCAGTAGTAGAACAGCACGTGCTCGCCTCCGACGCAGATCTGGAACAGGGTGATCGGCTCGCCGAGCTTCTTCGCCTCCTGCGCCCTGCGGCCGTACCCGTACCAGTGCTTCTCGCCGTTCTTGTAGTGCTCGCCGGAGTCGACGACGAGGCCCACGACGATCTTCTTCGAAGCCTTCTCGCCGGCGTAGTAGATCGCGCGGACTTTCTTCACCCAGTTCTTAACGATCTCGTGCTCCTCCTTCTCCGGCCCGTAGTTGTTCACCGCCAGAGTGGTCTCCACCGGGGTGACGCCGGGGTGGATCTCGACGGAGCGCACCGTGTCGTCGGGGAGTTCGAAGCTTGTGTTCCGGTTCTTCCGGTTCCGGTTCTTCATGGTGATGACGTCACGGGGTAATGGAAGGGTAGGATTGGAATTTGAGAGACGGGAGTAGGGTTTTCTTTTGCTGCGAGGAAATGGTGATGCGGAAGACGGGGAGAGGAGATGGTATTTAAAGGCGATCTTTGTGGGGCCCGGGATTCTGTTACAAGGGGCGTGATTGCTATTGTGTGGGCCCTATGGTTACTTTTTAAGCTTGGAGAGAAAGTTAGTTCAATTTGGATTTATTTTTTTCTGTTATCTTTTTTCCTCTTATCATCAGTAGGGCATTTTCGTTATTTTTATTTACTACGGTGGAGTAAGGTTAAAATACTGAGGCCAGAATTTTTTTTACTGTCTTATCCTTGTCATTTGTGTACAGCTGTGTGAGTTATTATTACTCCTTCTTTATCAGATTAAATTACATAGAATTTTTTGTTGGGTGCATGAATGTCCAGCCCAAATGAAATACCTAAGTTTTGGTATTCTTGTTGAAAACAAAAATCTCTTTTGTTATTAGACTCTTTATGAGGGGTCTTTAGGATAATTAATGATATCCTATGTGCATATATAAAAGAGAGAGAGAGAACAGAGAGCAGCAGCGTTTTGGAAAAAAAATAGGGTTTTTGGAGGAGCTGAAAATTTCTCATTTTCTGTGAGCAGTTCTGATTCGGAGGTCGGATCGAGGGGCAAACGGTGTCCGATTTGGCTGTATTTTGGTCTGTGTGTTCGGGACTCATAGGGCTTCGATCTGGACAGTTGGCTCGTCAGTTTGTGCTCTGGTTTGGGAGATACGGAAGCTTGAGTAGCAACCCTGTTTGTGGTGATATCTTGCACCTTTATTCCTCTTGTTGTTTGATTCTTATTGATGATGCTTGTGGTGGGTTGTAACCCTTTGTAGACTGGTGTTGGGTTTGTTTCCCTCATTTTATCATAATAAGAAAGAATAGGTGGACTCCTCAAGTCCCGTGGTTTTACTCTTCACACCGAAGAGGTTTCCACGTAAAAATCGTGTGTCTCTTTATTTTTCTCGTTGGCTGTTTTCTTTCATCGTTGATTGGTTTCTTTCGAGATTGCATTTGTCCTTGGTTGGTTGTTTGTAGTGGTCCTGTGTGCGCATAAGGAATGGGTGTAGGGGAGTGTGTTCCAACATGCTCAGAAACTTGATCTTCAGACCCAGACTGTTCTGGGGGTACTGCCCATGTTGGAACATGCTCAGCGACTGTTCTGGGGGTACTGCCCATGTTGGAACATGCTCAGCAGGTTCATCATCTTTTTCTTATTGACTCCATAAACCAACATATTTTGCAAACATCCTGTTTTTTGGTCTCCTACTATGCCCAGCTGTGAACAGTTAGGGTTTGAGGTTGGGAATGGAATCGATCGAATATGTTTGTTTGTTCGGTTGAATTTTGTCATTGTTGTGATGATATGCCTTAAGGTTTTGAATTTAGGATTATGGAAAGCTATTGATGCTGCTTTTCTTCGGTATAATTTCATGTTTTCCCACAGAAATCCCGGCATCCCTCGAGCAACAAACAATTCATCCATGATTTGGATAAAAAGAACCACGGTGATAAATGAGAAGAACATTAGCAAGTAGTTCTTCAGTAGACGGGGTTGAAAAGCAGCAGCATGATCTTCAGGTTTTTGATCATGTGGCTGATATTTTCAGGTTTTGATCACTTCTTGTTTTAGGAAGTTTTAGGAAATTCATAAGCCGGACGAAGGAGCCAAGAAAGCTTCAGATTCTGAGCCAATGGGAGCAAAAGATTGCCCAAGATAAAGGGGCGCATCCTGCTTGGTACTACCCTGCTGTACCAGACTACTTGATAATGATGAATAAAAGTTGCATTTTGTCATCTTTGTAGATATTCAACATGGTTTTATTTGCAACATGGTTTTATATTGGTGTAGTATGTGCCTGTTGTGTGAGGTGTTGTGTGAAAACAATTTAGATTGCGTATAAAATATTAGTCTTTGTTGGAGAATGGAGTTGTTTTAGTCCATGAGTTCGATTTCAAAAGTAGCAACATAATAGTCAGGGTTACACTAGCTTGAGAAAACATGTGTTGGATAATTAGCGTGTTTGATAATTAGTATAAAAATAACACAAACTCTTATTTTAGGCAGAAACGATTGACACATTTTCCATTTATTTTCGTTTCTTCTTCCACAATTACGTTTCAACCGTTGACTGCAACCGCCGACTACAACCGCCGATCCTTCTCTTCCCTATCGCTGGTCATCTCTTCCCCATCGCCGGTCATCTCTTCCCCGTCGTCGATACGATATTCGATCGCCGGTACAAAATTGTAGATGATGTTTATGATTTTCAGTTTGATGATCATATTGATTTTTTGCATTTTAAAATATATATTTTTTTGCAGATTGCAACTAACAGGAAAATGATAGGACAAAATAGGACAAAAAATTTCCAGAAAAATATTAGAGATATGTCCCTAAAAAAATATTAGAGATAGTACCATGTAAGATTAATAGAATTAGGTCATTGGAGCTAGAATAGAGTTAAAATTGCATAAAGACCTCTGTCTAAAGGTTAGACTGCCTCACAGGAGACCATCTCTAAAAATAAAAGTACAAACAAATTTATTAAAATAACTAGCAGATACCATCGCGCGTTGCGCGATATTATTAATTAAAATATTAGTATTAAGTTTTTTGTACATATTGTGTCTTATATTTAAATTGAAAACAAAGAATTTTATTTAATTTTTTTTAAAGTTTATTCATCTAAGAAAAACTATATGAGACATTGAATACAATAAAAATTGATTATTTTTTTTATAATATTTCATTCAAATATTTGAAAAATAATTATTTGTATGTTGAGATTCATTTTAAAAGGCTATCATAATTATATGTACCTTATTTCAATAAATAAAGGTAAATATTAAATGACCTTATTAGTCTCACTAATTATTAAATGTTCTCATTTAATAGTTAGTCGGTCTAAAACAAGCTTTATCATGTATAAATTAATTAATAACTTGTATACATATTTTTAATCATAAGTACTCTCTATCAATGTATTAAAAACAAATCCAAACATTTTGTTATTTATTTTCTTTAGTGTACATGTATTACAATGAGATATTTATAGTCTTAATTATATATTAATAAGTTATATATTTTAAATTGATTATATATGGTAAAGATTTAAAATTAGTAACATATTATAATATTAATATAAGTTATGATTGATTACATATAGTAAAGAATTAAATCACTAACATATTATAATATTAGTATGTTATTTGTAGACAATTTGGGTTTAGATTAGTCAAAATGACTTCAATGTCCCCAGTTGACGGAACCATCCAAAAAGCAAACAATTTCTATTATATGGTGCTTGAGATTATGGTTTTAATTATATATGAAGAAGTTGTATATTTTAACAAGTTATGATTGATTATATATATTAAATGATTAAAATTAGTAACATATTATGATATTAGTATAAGTTATGATTGATTACATATAGTAAATAATTAAATCAATAACATATTATAGCATTAGTATGTCATTTTTAGATAACTTGGGTTTAGATTAGTCAAAAATATTTCAATTTTTTCGGTTGACAGAACCATCCAAAAAATAAACAATTTCTATTATATGGTACTTGAGATGAGATTATGATTGATTATATATAGTAAATGATTAAAATTAGTAACGTATTATGATATTAGTATAAGTTATGATTGATTACATATAGTAAAGAATTAAATCTGTAACAGATTATAATATTAGTATGTTATTATTAGACATCTTGGGTTTAAATTAGTAAAAACGACTTCAATGTCCCCGGTTGACAGATCCATCCAAAAAGCAAAAAATTTCTATTATATGATGTTTGAGATTAACAAACATTCTAAACATATGAATTAATAATATTTTTGAGCTATAAATTCTACCAATATAGAAAATAAAAGTTTAAACTAAATCATTAAAATAGCTAACAAACATGCTAAACATGTGAACTAATTTTTATACTTTTGAGCTACAAGTTCTATCACAATCACATAGAAAATGAAAGTCTAAACTAAATAATTAAAACGTCTAACAAACATTCTAAACAAATGAATTATTTTTTACATTTTTGAGCTATAAATTGTATTACTATCATGTAAAAATGGAAAGCCTAACTAAATCATTAAAATGACTAAGGAACGATCCAAACATATGAACTAATTTTTACATTTTTAATCTATAAGTTATATCACTATCATGTAGAAAATGAAAGTCTAAACTAAATCATTAAAACATCTAACAAAAATTCTAAACATATATGAACTAAAATTTACATTTTTGAGCTATAAGTTTTATCACTATAATATAGAAAATGAAAGGCTAAACTAAATCATTAAAACAACTAAGTAGCATTCTAAACATGTGAACTATTTTTTAAAATATTTTTGAGCTATAAGTTATATCACTATCATATAGAAAACGAAAGGCTAGAATAAATCATTAAAACAACTAATACACACTCTAAACATGTGAACTATTTTTTAAACATTTTTTAAGCTATATTACTATCATTTAGAAAACGAAAGGCTAAACTAAATCATTAAAACGGCTAACTAACACTCTTAACATATGAACTATTTTTACATTTTTGAGCTATAAGTTATATCACTATCAAGTAAAAAATTAAAGCCTTAACTAAATCATTAAAACGTCTAACAAACATTCTTAACATATGAACTATTTTTTTATCACTATCATGTAGTAAATGAAAGCCGAAACTAAATCATCAAAACGGATAATTAACACTCTAAACATATGAACTAATTTTTACATTTTGAGCTATATGTTCTATCACTATCATGTAGAAAATGAAAATCTAAACTAATTAATTAAAACGGCTAATAAACACTCTAAACATATGAGCTAATTTATACATTTTGAGCTATAAGTTGTATCACCATCATGTAGAAAATAATAGGCTAAACTAAACCATTAAAATGGTTAACAAACTCTCTAAATATAGGAGTATAAACTAATTTATACAATTGATAGTTGCAATTATATGATAATTATAAACATCAACATACAATTACTTCTTATAACTACATAGTTAAAATATAACACCTTTCATGTTTATACATAGATTCTCAAAGACATAAAATCCAATCATACCATAACTTCAGTTCCAAAGGAAAAGAATGTAACTCATGGCAAGTATGTAACTTTCATGTTTATAGCTATGCCATTAACCAAAAAAAAAGACACTAATTAATATATTAAAAATTATCAAAAATAAATCTTTTGATACTATCACATACCATCTTGTAACCACATTTTTATAAAATTTAGAAAGAGCTTTATTAATATATATATATATATATATATTTCTAAGTCTATTATAGACTTTAATATAACAAATAATATATAACAAATAACACCCAACTTATGAGATGGAGAGAGTAAGTTAATATCACTTTATCCGTCCCAGTCGAATACACATATTTTACCCATAAAAATTACATATTGCGTTAAAAATCATTACCTTTATATGCTACTCACCCTAATCCTTTTCCTCCCCAAACTCTTCTTCCTCCCTCCCAAAGCCCTCGCCACTCAACACATACTCCCCTCATTCTTGTTATCTTCTTTTTTTTTCTCATTTGTTTCTTATGCATCACATGTTTCTCCCTAAGCCCCTAAGAGATATAACGCATTTGTCCCAATTCTTTTAATTACAACAAAGTGGAAAACGCCCTATCCGCCCACCGCGAGTGTGAACTGGGAAAAACTCAGCTCTATGCCAAAGTATGCGCATTGCTAATCATAAGCTCAAACCCCAATCCCGAGAAGTGGTGTGCAATGACGATGTCATTGAATTTTGTATTGTTCGTGGTTGTTTCGGCTGCCGGCCTGGATCTGGAAGAAGTTTAGTGGCTTGGGCTCTCACCAGAAAGGTGGGTTGAAGAAAATGGTAGTGACAAATGTGGGGGAAGAAGGGGTGGTGGTGTTAGCTGTGTTGAAGAAGGGCTAAGAGATGGTTGTTAGTGTCGATGGCAGATGTTGAAGATGGGAGTAAATTAGACATTTTACTAAATTAAAAAGCTCT
Source organism: Rubia peregrina (assembly GCA_032355705.1). Taxonomy (NCBI): domain Eukaryota; kingdom Viridiplantae; phylum Streptophyta; class Magnoliopsida; order Gentianales; family Rubiaceae; genus Rubia; species Rubia peregrina. The sequence continues at coordinate 9,114 of JAULKK010257846.1, forward strand.
CTCTCTACAAAAAAGGATGGGAGAGAGGGAGTATGATTTTTAATAATCATACCCATTTATTCTATTAGAATAGATATGATTCAAATATACTTCATTCTGTTACCACATTCTTATTTAAAAGTTGAAGCTATTTTTTACTTTAATACTATTTTAATTAACTTTGTTCTCTCTGTCCCAATTAATTTGCAGAAAGAGAAAAAAGAGATGCAATTTGTACAGTAAAAAATAGACACTTTCCAGTCCAAAAAGTCAATTTCTAACTTATAAATAGTTGGAAAAGTGAAAAATGAACAGTAACTCGGGAAAAGTACAAAATTGTGATTTGTGAAAATCTTATTTATATGTCTTGTGTAGGCCTTTCTTTAATTTAGAGGGTAAGCATTATATCCCTAAATTAATGTTTTTATATGTCTTGTGTAGGCCTTTCTTTAATTTAGAGGGTAATGTTTTATTTGATGGAAAATTATCAGTGTTTCTTTATGTTAAGTACATACCAACCAAGAATATTACAGCCAATGGACTGAGAGAAACCATTGTCCTAACACCTTTTCAATTAATTAATAGAGATGAGATTCAGAAAAATCCACTTTATGAACTCATATCAACAATTAAGGCTAAATGACCATTATGGGCAAGAAAAACATATTTATACAACAAGATAATGCCCCTACACACATCTATGAAAATGATACAGAATTTAAAGGAACATCCACCTCAGACGATTTTAACATATACCAGACAAATCCTCAGATTTAAACATTCTAAACTTGTTTTTTGCTTTAATTCGTAGTTTGCAATACAAGAACCCTATCTCTAACCTAGAATGCCTACTACATGCATTTAAGTTTTGAAACACAATTAATGATTTTTTGCCCCTTAAAATAAATGTCTTGCCAAGTCCAATGCAAAGATGAAACACACAATCATGGTTACTTAAACATTCGCCATCAGTCACATAATGCCTTTTGTCACCAAATGGATCCTCCATATTTCCAAGTATACATACACAGCTAAACTTATTCTACCCCTGAATCAGGGAAAACGTTTCACAACAGCGTGATACAATAATTTATATGCACCAAGCTGCATATACAACATAAACAATCAGGTAGAATTCTCGTCAACTAAAACACTAAAGAACAACAATACTTGAACAAATTACCAGCTGTGCATATGACGAATATTCGTTATCACGAGGCGGATTTGGTGGAGCATAGATAATCTTCACTTCCTAATCGTACTCAGCAAAATAACGCGGAGTCCAATAAAATGCATCAAATTCCAACTACCAATAACCAAGGTGTGAGTAAAGTAATTACTTTTAGAGTTAGATACTCAAAGCATGGTTTCTATATCCGGTATTGTCAAAATAAAACTCCCAAGAGCGATGAACACATCCTACAACACCAAGGTATTCGTTCGTTATATTCATTCAATTCTCAATATGTAAATTAAACAATTTTGATTGACTTTACCATTGAAATTTCTTCACCAGGCACCCCAAGAATTTTTTTTCCAGGAACGGCGTCATGAAACAAGGTTCGACTATTACAATCGCGATTAAACACACATCAGATTACTAAATGGTGAATTGACATGGTTGTCGTATTCTTACTTGGTACATTTGGTTGATGCCCATTTCAAACATGCCTACCCTATTTATATAAAAAATGGCATCTATGTCCATTACATCTAAAGAGATGTAAAACTGATTATCACATTTGGGATAATCGATTAATAATCATTCCAGCTATCTTTTAAGTGTAAAATAGACCACCACCATACGATAACACACCACTATTCACATTTATATTGAACCAGTGGTGTATCATCGCTAGTTGAGTGATATCATTAATTAATATATTGAGATCAAGTTTTATTTAAAATTTAGTTATCTAAGGAATATTATATGAATTATGAAATGAAATAATTAATTAATTTAGTTAGACACCATTAATTATTGAATACAATAAAAATAGATTAATTTTAAATATTTTATTCAAATTATTTAAAAATTAAATATTTATATGTTGAGATTCATTTTAAAAGGTTATCATAATTATGTATGTAATTGTAATAAATAAAAGTAAACATCAAATTACCTTATTAGTCTCACTAATTATTAAATGTCCTCATTTAACAGTTAGTCGGTCTAAAACAAGACTGTCATATATATATATATATAACATGCATACATATTTCAATCAAAATTAGTCTATCATTGCATTAAAAAATTGAATATTTTGTTATTTCAAATTATGTGTATCTTTAGATTTTTCAATGGTATACATATAGTACAATGAGATATTTATGGTTTTAATTATATCTTTAGAAGTTATATATTTTTACAAGTTATGATTGATTGTATATAGTAAACAATTAAAATTAGTAACCTATTATAATATTATTATGTTAACAATTTATGATTGATTATATATAGTAAAGAATTAAAATCAGTAACATATTATAATATTAGTGTGTTATTGTTAGACAGATTTGGTTTAGCTTAATTTATGATGATTATATAGAGTAAAGAATTAAAATCAATAAAATATTAAAGTATTAGTATGTTATTTTTAGACAAATTTGGTTTAGGTTAGTCAAAATGACTTCAATATCCGGTTGACAGAAAACAAGCAATTTCTATTATATGGTTCTTGGGATTAAGAATTTATATATATATATATTAGTAGTTACTCCATTGAAAATTTTCTGGATTCGCCCTGGGTGGAGAGTGGAGACTAAGAATAATTTTGAACAAAAACTTTACAAATAAAACGTGAGGAGGGATATTTTGACTTGCACGTGAAATGTGACTAGTATTGTAAGTCAAGATTTGGGGTCCCGATTAATTATAGTTAGGACAGGGTAAATCTCCGTGGAGGTAGGAGTGTCGAGTGTCGACATGGATAGAATTTACGGCACCCAAAATAAAGCGACATTCAAAGGTTAATTATGCATGTCCGTTCACAGTTTCGTCCCACAGATCATTGTGTAATTTGGCTTCTCTTTTCCAATTTTCAGAACCACCCATTTTACCATCATAATGACCACAAACAGGATTTGTTAACGTAACTATTGTTTCCAGCTAGGAAATAATGTTGGGATCGTATTAATGATTTGAGTTACAATATATAGAGATATAAGAGAGCTATAATAGTCATAAAAGGAAAAATAAATTCTTATTTATATGCAAGTAACAAAACAATCATATTCCATAACACCCCCTCAAGTTGGAGCGTGAAGATCAAGAATGTTCAACTTGTCAAGTAAAATGTGAAATTGTTTGCGCCCAATATCTTTAGTAAAGAGATCCGCAAGCTAGTCAGAAGTACGAATATGATGAGTAACAATGACACCGGGTTGCACAAGATCGCGTACAAAATGACAATTAATCTCAATATGCTACGTTCGTTCATGAAAGACGGGATTAGCCGCAATATGAAGAACAATCTTACCGTTGTAAAACACGCGCATGGGTGCAGAATGTGCAACACCAAAGTCCCGTAGTAAAGACTTAAGGCATAATAACTCACAACAAGTCACAGCCATAGCACGATACTTAGGTTCAGCATAAGAACGAGAAAATGTAGGTTGTTTCCTCGTCTTCCATGAAATCGGAGAGTCACCAATGATCACAATATAACCAGAAAGAGAACTCCGTATAATTAGACATGCAGCCCATTTAGAATCACAATAAGCAGTTAACTATAAGAAACTACAAGAAGAGAGGAAAAAAAACCTTAACTAGGATGACTCTTCAAGTAGTGAAGAACTCTTAGAGTAGCATGCTAATGAGAAACACAAGGAGGCAGCATGAATTGCGCAAGTGTATGAACCGAATAACTCAGCTTCAGACGGGTAATGGTAAGTTAAATAAGGTGACAAACAAGTCGTCGATACTTTTCAGGATCATGATAAAGAGGTCCTTCTACGCACGCTAGATCTTGTTGTGCTTCCATAAAAAAATCAGTCGATTTGACAGCCAATAAACCTGTATCTGACAAATATATCAAGTGCATATTTTATCTGAGAAAGAAACATCCCATATGGTCTTCTACCAATCTCTATACCCAAGAAATACTTAAGAACACCAAGACCCTTCATGTGAACATAAGAAATCAGGTATTTCTTGAATTCAGAGAGAAGTGACGAAACTATAAGCATTCACCAAGTCATCCACATAAAAAAGAACATGCAATGAAACCGAATCACGGGAGTAGGTGAAAAGAGAGTAATCAACCTTACTCTGAACAAACCCGAATGAGCAAAGAGCAGCAACCAACTTGGCATACCAATTGCGAGGAGCCTATCACAATCTATAAAGATATATATGAAGTATGCAAACAAGCCCGGGGGAGAAGAGTAACCAGGACAAGGTCTCATGAAGATTTATTCGTGAAGATCACCATGCAGAAAAGCATTATGGATAACCATATGATGAAGTTCCCAATCAAAGATAACTTCAACATACATAAATAATTGAACCGAACTCATCTTTCCAACAGGAATAAATGTTTCAGTAAAGTCGATTCCCTCTATCTGACGATTACCCAGAACTATCAGACGAGTTTTGTGATGTTCAATCATACCATCAAATTTGATCTTGGTTTGATACACCCATTTACAACCTATATGTGTCTTATCTGAAGGAAGTGAAACCACTATACATGTCTCATTTTGTTCAAGAGAACCAGCCATAACATCATGCCAATGTGCATGCTTCGATGCCTCGGAATAAGTGGTAGAATCTGCACTAGATGTAACTATACCCAGAAATCTAGAATGCGAAACAAAAAATTAAGTGCAATTTATATGATTAGTAATAGGATAGAGAACACCTGGGGATAGTGATGACGCGGAAGTGAGTAGAGCATGGGGGTTAGTAGACGTAATGAAGCATACATAATCATTTCTATTAGCAGTAGGTTGATGATCATGAATACTGAGGTGAGCAAAGGATTCAGGTGCACAGAAGACTGATCAAGAGAGTCATTCAGCGTCGGAGGAGCTGCAGAAGGTCTATTTAGAGAAGCAGCGATCGTTTCTGGCAGAGAATGAGTTGCGTAGGCTGCCGTTGACGGCAGAGGCAACACGAATATCAGAGGTAGTGGCCAGAGGAGAGCTGTAGCCGTTGGTTGTGAGGTAGCATTGTCACCGCGCATCTGCAGAATTTTTGGTCCATTGCCAATGGAGAATCGTCCAACAAGATCATCCCACAATTGCTTAGCGATAGAAAAATAATTTTCCAAAGATCGTACGGATGGATCAACGGTCTACATGATCTAGCAAACATGCGTAGCATTCACTCCGGGCAAGTCATCGTAATTAGGATCACCAACCGAGGGTTGAGTAATGGCTGCATCAATGAAACCAAACTTCTTCTTAGCAAGCAAAAAACTACGAATCGCAGTGGTCCATTCTAAGTAGTTTTCTCCTCCTTTCAGAACGACAAGATAGATGACAATACTGAGACCTTCAGATGGATATAGTACAGAGAACTCATCGGTCTGTTAACAGGTTCAGTTTGCAGGTCTCCAGAATCAATTGCAACTGCTTAAGTAGAGCATCAATAACATCGTTGGCAGCGAGGTCCTCGATCTTATTTCCTTCAGATTCGGAGGCAATGAGAGCAGTTTTTGCGGTATCATGGTTGAATCGAACTTAGAAGTCGACATTGGTGCATAGGTAACCGGCGGTGGTGCGTGAACGCGCATATCGGTGGTACAAATCGATTGTACCTGATAGGATTTCACGTCGGATCAGCGGCGACACATGAACTCATGTGCCAGCACGTGAACAACGAATCGGTAGCGCGTGAGGTTTAACGCACCGGCAGGTTGATCGTCGGCGATCAGATGCGGTCAGCGAGGATTTTAGGGTTTTTGGAGTTTTAGAGATTTCGGGATTTTAACCTATGATACTATGTGGGAAATAATGTTGTGATTATATTCATGATTTGGGTTACACTATATAGAAATACGGCAAAGTCTTGGGAAAGACCGTCTTTCCATAGCCTTATGGAAAGACGAGGTTTAATTACAATAATAAAAGGTAAAAGGTCTTAGTTGCAATATTAAAATTTTATTATGCAACATA
>JAULKK010257955.1:0-15212 GCA_032355705.1 Rubia peregrina
TGGAAAAATGAACCTTCATTATTTTTTTTTCATTTCTCTCAATTTCTCTCATGTTTCCTAGAAGCCCTTTTGGGTTTTCATCCTAGCTTCCCATTATTTTTACCTCACACCTTACCTTTTTCCACACAATTAATCCTCTTAATTTTGCATAGGTCCCCCTTTCAGGTTTTCAACCTATCAGGGTTCCCCAATTTTTGCCTAAGTTGCCCTCTCGAGTTCCAACTTAGCGGGCTTATTATTTTTTAAATCACTTTTTCAAATATATTTCTCAAAAATACCTCCTTAGAAGTTATTAATTACAATATAAAAAACAAGCAATATGACTAGGATCATGAAGGTCCCGCTCTTCCGTAGCGGCAAGCATGCCTCCAAGCCTGCTCCTCTAGCCTGTGTCTACGTCTCGCATCAACATCGAGAGATGGGTCGTCATACATGTGAGAAGATCGCAACATGGGAATAATGGATTCCAATCCATCCTTAAGCACATCAAATCGCTGATCAAATATGTAAAACTCACGGGTTAAGTGATCATGCATTTGGTGTTGCGTCTGCATAATCCTATGCACCTTCTGGCGAATAGCTCTGAGATTCTCATCAATGCTGGCGAGTATAGTGACATAGTCAAAATGTTGTGGGTGGGAGGGCTCAGTTGTGGGATCCTCCGACTGTGGCTCATGCTGTGGTGGCACTGGCCTAGGTGGCGGGTATAGCGAATTCCCCCCACCCCACCTGAAGTGCATTCCAAAAGTTTGAGTTGTACTCGAGGTATGGCAATATGAAAAGATCATTAATCAATGTATACTCAGTAATTTCCACCATGTCCAGGTGTGGAAGCCTCATGAACATGACAGATTTTGTGCCCCATACATCCAAACATAGTCAATACCACCATAGTGACCATCATGCAACATCTTGTAGTGGCGTAGCTTGTCTATGTCTAGGAGGCAGTTATTTTGTCCTGAAACAGACTCATCCGCGACTGGCGGATGTATCTCAAGGTCGTAGGGAATGAGTGTCACCATACTCCCCATACTGATCTTTCCCTTGTCTATGTTGGAAAACTCAATGCATCTGTTTACCACAAATCTACCCATTCCGGATAGCCTTGTCTTACTGGTGTCATCGCCCTGAAAATCTTCACGAAGATGTTGGAACACTGAGTGAGTTTGCCTTGCCACAATACTCCCTTGGCCAATAGGCGATGGGAAATGCGCAAATCCAGATGGATGATGATAGAGGCCTTGCCAGTACTTCCTCTTGCTCTCCCAGTGATTTATGGCCAAAATATAGTCTAGCTGAAACTAGGGACATTGTTGAAATCACCAACCCCTGTCCCAAGCTTCCATACAAAAATTTCGGCAAAATTCTCATAACTCAAGTGATATGGCTCATCATTTAGGCGAAATGATACATATTTTCTCTCCGCCCGTACTTTCTTCTTAATTGGGGCAAGGAATTCAAGTGTGAATCTGATGTAGGTTAAAGCTCTTTGGTGCAGAAAATTTTCCAAGCCAACCTTCCTAAACATTTGTTGAACAGATTGCCAGAATTCCAAATTGTTCTCTAAAGTGGATTGGTAGGCAAAGTTTGTTGAAAATATTGTTCTGTTGGGAGCCACCAAGTTTCTCCACCGTAGAGCATATTCACATCTAATTCCGGTCAATCCCATGTGGTTATCCGCACAAGATAAAGATAAACTAGCAATATTTCAGGATAAACTAGCTCCAGTTCGACCCCTTTTCGTCGTAGCCATAAGGTATCTAGCAGCTAGAACACACTCCAAAAATGAAAAAATATACACTATGCCACAAATTTCAGGAAGTGTCACAAATTGTCACAAAATGTCACAAAAGTGTCACAATAAATGTGTCACAATAAATGTCACAAATATCAATCACTAAAATACACATCCCCGATATGCTACTAGCTTACCAACACTCAACAAACACCCAAAACTTCAATATCATATCACACATGGTGTTTCACAATCCCAAACTATAGCATTAGACAAAATTTCAATAACACCTATTAACAAAAATTCTTCAAATTGACTAAAAATTGAGAAGTGTTATCGAGAAAGAGATGGGAAGAGTGAGTAACCAAAGAACCCAAATGTGTGCAAAAGAGGTTGAATTTGACCAAAAATTTAATAACCCCCAATTTATAGAAGAAAGGAGAAAGAATGGAGAAGGGGGTGGAGAATGGGATAAAATGGTAGAAATGAGGAAAGGGTCGCTGGAATGAAAAAAAGGAGGGGATGGGCGTGGGCCAAATATGGCTCACAGTCCCTTAAATATTTTTAAAATTACCTATGTTGCGGCTCGCAAGGCAGGTCCGCGGCCCACATAAGTGGCCATGCATTTTTCCAGATTTCTTTTGGTTTTTTTATATTATATTTCTCTGTGTTACACACCGCAAGGCAGATCTGCGGACCTCAGAAATGACTCTGGATTCCATTCCGGGCCGCAAGGATGGTCTGCGGCCCGCATAATTAGCTATGCATCATGCCGATTCTTTTTTCCCCAAAAATTCACCAATTGATCTAAAAAATTACTACGAGTATCCTTATTCTTAAAAATCACAACCGAAGCAAATCTAGCATATATTGCTCCAAAATCACAATATAATATTTCTTTCATAACGTTTAAAATGAAACAAAGAAATAAAAAATATACTTAAATAAAAGAATAGCAATTCCATCGACGGAATATCCCGGATGAACAAAACTAAGTTTATTTAGTGTGGTTGGCATGACTTATTGACAAAGCTACCAAAAAATGAAGCTAAATCAAAGGAATTGTATCATTAGCATCCAGATGATCAAAACCAAGTTTATTTAACATCATCGGCAAGACGTATTCACACCGAAGCTACTACACACTAATCGGGTTGTCGAGAAGTATTTTCTCGACCAGTCCCAGTTGGAAACTCTCATAGTAAGGCTTCAAACGGTGGCCATTCATGTTGAAGACTTTTAAAGTCACATCGCTCATAATTTCCACCACCCTATGTGGGCAAACTTTCTTTCACCACCACAAAAGGGCAGATCCACTTTGACCGCAATTTATCCGAAAATAACCGAAGGCATGATTGGAACAGAAGGACTTTGTGATTAACATCAAACTCCTTTCTATTGATTAAACTATAATTTTTGGCCTTATCCTTGTAAATTACAGAGTTCTCATAGGAGTCATTCTGAATCTCCTCAAGCTCTTGCAATTGAAGCTTTCGGTGCACATCGGCTTCATCCAAATTCATATAGAAACTTTTTACGACTCAATATGTTTTGTGTTCAAGCTCAACCAGTAAATGACACAGCTTTTTTGGAAAAAAATTGATATGGAAACATTCCAATCAGGGTCTGATAGGTCGTTCTATACTCCCATAAGGCATCATCTAGCTAAATGCTCCAATCCTTCCTATTCAAATTAACCATTTTCTTAAGGATTTATTTGATCTCTTGACTGGAGACTTTGCCTTGGCCAATTGATTGTGGGTGATAGGTCGTGGAAGTTTTATGGGTTACCCAATACTTCTTCATCAAAGCCTCGATTGTACGATTGCAAAAGTGGGTTCCTCGGTCACTAATCATGGCTTGGAGAATTCCAAATCGGGAAAAGATGTTCACTTTCAAGAACTCCGCCACCACTTTTGAATCATTGGTCATAGTGGCCTTTGCTTCGACACACTTGGATACATAATCGATGCCAAGAAAAATATATTTGTAACCAAAATAATTTGGTAAGGTTCCTATTAATTCAATTCCCCACACATAAAAAATATCACAATAAAAGATGCTTGTTTGTGGAATTTCATTTCTTTGGGAAATGTTTTTCATTCTTTGACACTTGTCACAAGATTGAAAAAACCTATAGGGGTGTTTCATCAAGTGAGACCAATAGAGACCTCTTTCTAAAACCTTCAAAATGGTTCTTTTCCCCCCAAAATGTCCACCACATGCAAGAGAGTGACACATATTTAGAAGTGAACCTACTTCACTCTCCGGGACACACCTCCGAATAATTTGATCCTCTCAATGATTCTATAGATATGGATCGTCTCACACATAGTACTTAACCTCAGTTTTCAACCTATCCCTTTGGGCCTTAGAGAAATTTGGGGGAATTGGCGAGAGACAAGAAAATTAACTAGATCGGCATACCAAGGGTGGGCCTCTCTAATCACTAATAAGTATTCATCGGAAAATTCTCCACGAATGGTCTCTCTCCTAGGCTTATCGATATCACTCTCTAACTCACAAATCGATGTCAATCAACTTAGGTGAAATCGATGTCAATCAACTTAGGTGGTCGGCCACTACATTTTCACTCCCCTTTTGTCCCTCACCTCTAAGTATAACTCACTCAAGAGGAGTGTTCATCTAATCAACCTAGGCTTGGATTTCGTCTTGGTCATTAAGTGGCGAATAGTCGCATAGTCCGTGAAGACAATGACTTTTGTGCCAAGTAGGTACAACCTAAATTTCTCAAGAGTGTATACCACCGCCAATAACTCTTTCTCCGTGGTAGAGTTATTGCGTTGTGAATCATTAAGAGTTATCGAGGCGTATTATATAGCATGAGGGATTTTCCCTACCCTTTGAACTAGGACCACACCAATGTTATAGTAACTAGAATCACATATAATCTCAAAAGGGAGGTCCCAATTAGGGTGTTGGATAATGGGGGCAGAAATAAACATTGACTTTAAAGTGTCAAAGACTCTTTTGCATTCTACCTCATTTGATATATTTATTGTTTATATATTAATTTATATGTAGGATCAAAGTTTGTAAAGTTTGACTCTGAAAAAGCAAATAGGAAGTCTAAAGTGGGACAGAGGGAGTAAATGGTAGAGGAAAATGGTATTTCCTAGTTACCTTATTTAATCAACGATAATAAATACACACTCTCCAGTCTCCACCCATTTTAAACATGAGTGGGAACCAATTCACCCTTTTGGTTCTCTATCACGGTCACATCACTTTTCTTAGTCACAACTTGGATGAGGTTTACCCACTTGCTATCGGAGATAGGGTAAATCATTTCACCTTGGCGGATTAAGTCGACGTTGGGGTTGCCTCATCGGTCTAGCCCCATCATCTAACAAGATACGATGCATGCAAGTGGAAGGCCTAATTCCCTTGATATCGACAATGGTCCACCCAATTGCCTCTTTATGGATTCTAAGAACCTTCATCAACCTCCCCTCTTGTTTCTTGGTGGTTTCTTGGTGAGTTTACATGATAATATCACGGGTAAAGTTTCTCTCTCACCAAGGAACGAATATTTCAAACTCTTGGGTAGTGGTTTAAATTCCACTACTGGTGCTTTCTCAAGAGATGTGGGGATTCCTACATCTCGAGGAGCATCGAGAACTTCACTGAGGGGCTTGAGTGGTAGCTTATCAAAGAAATTAAGCCTTTAAATAGTTTCAATAAAATGTATCCTCAAAGAATAATCATGTAATTCATTCACATCAAGGATATTTTCTAAAGTGATCTTTAAACAATCCATGCAATCAATTACCAACATATCATACACATATTCATCAACAATATCAACAGTATCAATAGCATGGAATGAATGACCCTCACTAGGGAATTTCATGGCATCATAGATGTTAAACTTCAAAATTTCCCCATTATACTCCATGGTTAAACATCCACTATGCATATCGATTTTAAGGGGAGGTTTGTTTTGGAAAAGTGCCGACACTTGACCACCAATTATTATCTTTTCACCATTTTAAAAGTTTTACTTCTACTAGGGGTAAATAATTCCTTAAATTTTTTGGCAAACCTAGGTACTTGGTAAATGGCATCAAAGAGAAAAATATTTACCTCACACTTGCGGAAGACTTCAAAGAGTGCTTTTTTCTTATCTTTGCGATTCTTATTCCGCAAAGCTACCAGAAAAGGGCGTGGTGGAAGGATCTTATTGATTTCACGCTTCTCCAGTGGTTGAGTGACCACCTACTCTACCTATTTCTCCTTCACCACTAGCTCATCTTCTATCTCCTTCCCGACCTTCCCAATTTTCTCGGGGTCTTTGATCTACTTTCCACTCCTCAAGGCTATGACACAGCATTAGGAAGCCGGGGGTTTAACTTTGGTTGTGATGGAAGTTTCCCAAAATCCGTAGCTTCCAATCGGTCCATGAAGAATGCTATTTGGTAAACTTGGGTTTCCAAACTCTTGAACCTCTCGGAGGAGCGGTCCTCTAGAATTGTGATTCTAGATGCAGTTCGGTCTTCCAAGTTAGTGACTATGTTTGTTTAATCATGCATGAGCTCCTCGTGTTCCGACCTTTGTCTTTATCCTCGAGGGTTAGAAGACCCTTCATCCCTTAGGTAGGGTTGTTGTGGTGCCCGATTGTGCCCTTAATTTCCTTGGAATTTGGGTTACCCTCCTTGACAATATGCTTGATACACCTCTTGGCCACCTTGAGGGTTCGATGCACCGACTTGATCATCTCTCAATATAAATTTTGGATAGTCTCTCCACCCGGGATTGTACGCCTTGGAGTATGGATCATACTTCTTCTTATTTCCTTGTCCCCTTTGGAAACCTTGACCACCTGGGTAGCCTCTATTACCTTGGAAACCTTGCACTTGCCCTACTTGATAACACATGGTTTTAGCCTCCTCAAACTCTTCATCTTGTATTTGAGGGCATACATCAGTGAGATGTTCCAATGAACACACCCCACGAGCTTTAAGTTGATGCACCCTCTTCTTCATTAGCTCTTTCATCATTGAAGCTAAAGCTTGAACTTGCTCCTCACATTTGGGGGTTTCCAGATTTGAAAGCTCTTGCACCCTTTCCATTTATCTCACATCGAATTGTCTTATCCCGTTGGCCCTGTCTTCAAACAATGCCATGACATCTTTCTGGCTCTTGTTGGTAATCGACCCATTACAAGCGGCATTGACCATCCTCAAGTCTTCAATGGACAAACCATCGAAGAAATAATAAGCAAGATCTTCTTATTTGTAAGGGTGGTAGGGGAAACTAGCTAGCAATATCTTCAACCTCTTCCAATATTCATATAAAGATTTACTCCATGTTGATAGATATTTCTTAGCTCCTCCTTCAAACCCGCTGGCTTAGATGCCTGAAAGAATTTTTCCAAGAACTTGCGCTTCATGTTCATCCATGAGGTTATAATTCCTAGGGAGAGATAGTATAACCAATCTTTGGTCGCATCATTCAAAGAGAAAGGAAACGCCCATAGATTAAAATTACCCTCCGAGACTCTGGTTGGCTCCATGTTCATGCTCACAAGGTGGAACTTGGATAAGTGCTTGTCCGCATCCTCCCCACTCATTCCATAGAAAGATGGTAGACAATGAATCATCTCGGATTTGAGCTCACATGTGACATTTTTCGGAAGAGGGGGAAAGATGATGCAAAGTGGTTGACTCTCTAGGTTAGGAGCTCAAGGCTCTAGTATGATTCTCCATAGTTGGTTCAACTATTTCGGTTGGTTCTTCAGCACCTTGGTTAGTAAAAAGAGCTAGTCTTCTTGCTCTCTGCAATGTTCGTAAAATATCAGGATAGTAGTGAAAAAATTGTTTTCTATTGGTATGAGTCTCGACCATAAACCAAGAACTAGAGAAATAAAACCTTATCGCAATCAACAATCAAAACAACAAGCAAATGTCAACAACAAACAAGTAAAACAGCAAAAAAATAAATAAGAACTACATTAACGCTTTAATAAAATACGTCTTTTCTCTGGCAGGGGTGCCAAAGTTTGGGAGGATGTCATCATGCCTATGAAAGATAGTTTTTATAGGCCCTAATTAAGGCTAACTACTTGAAAGTAGATAGTAGCAAGTCAGGGTCGTCCACGAGGAAAAAGGAGTTTTATCGAGTGTTAAACGTAGTTAAAAAGCACACGAAGAATTACTCTACGTGTGTGGTAACAAAATTGAGGGGGTTTTGATTTTAGAAAACACTACGACTACTTTAAACAACTAAATTAACCAACAATTAGAAAAAATATATAACTACGATCACACTAGCACGGAAGATGAAATTAAGATGATAACGAGTCTTGGGCGCAATTGGTTTACATTTCTAGTTATCCTTTGATCATAGATTAATCATTCCATTTTTATGCATGAATCATATATTGTGGAGAAATTATCAACACCTTTTGGGTGAAGATATTTCTCGCCTCTCCTCGGTTATAATTAGAGTAGGCGGCGCCACACAATAACCTTTACCATCGGGTCGCCCTAGATGATCGGTGTCATAGACTTCCCCGAGAATAGAAATACACATGGAGAACCAATACAACTAACACAATATCCGACAAGTGAGAAATATCGGGATAGCACAAATATATCTACTAATAAGGAGTGCGAGGATCGGACTTTATGCTAATTGTTATTAGTGAGCTACATCGATAATTAGTGAAACTCATTCAAATTCATCTCAAATAAAAGTAATTTCATCAATCAATAATCATAATTAGTTATCACACCTAATTATAACCTAACATTAACTAATGATAATCACATCGATAAAAGTTAAAGTATCCTGGGTTTGACAAAAAACCTAGCAACTTATTAACCCACAATCATCAACTAGTTGATCATATTAGTATAAATCATGCATTAAATACACAAGAAATCACAAAATATAATTGATAATCAAAGCACGAAATAGGAGAAATCAAATCTCATAAATTCATACTAGAAATTCTTACAAATTTCTCTCAAGAATATATTTAGCCTAGATTAGCTAAACCCATAACAAATAAAAAAAGAATCTATGGTAAAAATAAGAGAAAAGATGAAGAAATGATAGTGTTTTTACGGGTTTGAGAGAGAAAATCCGGATGAGTAAAAGTTGGGAGAAAGAAGAGTCTGAAAACAGATTAAATCTGCAGCCCATGTCCGTCTCTACATGACTCAAGGCATGTCTGCGGCCCGAACACTTTCCTTTGACTCGCTAATTCCTTCATTGAAAGGGCTACAGGCCGCAAGGCAGGTCTGCCGGCCACAATAAAGAACCTGCCCAATTTCCACCTATTTGGCCTTCTTCTTCCCATATTCTAGTTTCGTCATTTTTTTTTCAACACTTGATCTTTTCCAAACCCGATCACTTTAATAAGATCTAAAACACTTCATAAATTAAATAATTAGAATATGAAACATATGAATTCATCCTAACCCCTTAATTGATAAATTGTTAATTTCTTTCTAATTAAGTCCCTAATCTATTACAAAATTAGAATTCGAATGTGTTAAAAATGAGATATAAATTGAGCACATCAAGTACCAATGAAGATCATCATATATCTAGATATGTCTAACTAATACTCCGCCTACAACACTAAATTTATATTAGCGAAAACTATTGTTTTCACCAGAATGCACCCAATGCAATAGTGGGAGCATAGAGGATATTAAGCAGCCCATCTTATAAATCCTGCAGTGCAACGGATTTGGCGAATATCTATCATTGATTTTTATTTTGCAGCTAAAAATCCAAAACCCTACACTATCACTCTGTGTCATTTGGAACATATGGGAAATAAATAATCTTGGAGTTTTTGATAAACTAGACATGGATCCAAAAAGACACACATATATGGCAAATGCGATAACGGAAATAGCAAAAATAAGAGCAATGGCAATAAATATAGAGGACATAGCAGAGTACCTGATAGAGAAATCACATCACAAGAACAATAAGTAGAATAACTTTATCCAATTCTAATACTTCCTCTGTTCCTTTAATATTGGAACCCAGTAAAAGGGCACATCATTTTTAATTACAGCTTTTTTGTTTCAACTTTATGCAAAAGGACACTAAGAGTATCGACGTTGGTAGTGGATTTAAGGAGCACTTCTTAAGTGGCATATCATCAATTTTGATAAAAACTAAGTAAGGACCAACTACCAACAATAGAATGATATTTGAGAACCACTTCTCTAGTGCCACGTCACCATTTCTAATAAAAAATATTTAATTTTTTTTATATTTTATAAAATACAAATATCATGCAAATAAAAAATTATATTTTATTGACTATTTATCAATAACATTGTTACCATTAGAAACTTTTCAGCAAGAATATTTTTCATTTTAAATTTACAGTTAGACTAAATTATTTTTTGGTTCACTATATATATATATTGCAATACCATCTTTTGGTCCCCAGTGTCAAAATCGCATACATTCAACATTCAACAAATTTAAATCGATTTGTTTGATCCCCAAAACCAGATTCTGGATGGTTTCCAGAATTATGTGAAAAGATACTTTTTCTCCTAAGAAAAAAACTGGAAAAATGGTCTTCTTCTTCGAATCAATGTAAAATTGTCTTCTTCTTCGATTTTTCCCCTCTCCGCCGCTGGACCAGAATTAATTACATTGTCTTCTTCTCTACTTCTTCGATTTCCATGTGGCATCGAAGCAAGGTGGAAGAGCAGAGTGGCGTCGGGCGGGGTAGGTTAGCGTTTTGAGGGTGGCACCAAATCTAGGTGGTGTCGGCTCGTCGAGGGTGGCGCGGGAGCTGGGTGACGTCAGCTCATCGTGATGGTGAGGTGGGTGGTGGGGCATCCCGATGGTGGCAGAGTTGGGGTTTCAAGATCTCCGGCGTTAGGATATCATGTGAAGTTTCAAGGTCTCCGGAGAAAAATGAAACGATTGCTCTCCGTGATTTCAAGATCTCTAACGTTCGATTTGTAGGTGGCGTTGACTCTCTACAATTTCACCGCGACAACAATGTATTTCCTTATCTCGTCTGAAAATTAATACCAACCCCGCCTGAAGCGACCAGAGCTAATCCAAGGCGATGACGTGAAGCTCGGATAATGGCGGAGCAAACCCTAAGTTTGGAGGCGTCGAAAAAGTGAAGATGATGGAGGAGAAGAGAGACCGAAGACACCGTGAAGAAGCCAGATCTGGATGATGAGGAACTATAGCTGGAGTGATCAGACGTGCAAAGTTCGGTGAGTGAACGGAAAAGGAGCAAATTGACGGAGGACCGCGGGAAAAATGCCCTGATCAAACGGGAAAGCGGTGGTGTGAAAACAGAGACGCCATGAGTTTTTTATTAAAGGAAAAAGGCTTTTTAATTGAAAATGTATTTTAATTACTAAAATACCACTGGTTATATCAGAAAATAATTCTGGTTTACCTAAAAAGCACCTTTGGGGACCAAACAATTTTTTTTGTATTTGTTGGTTGCTGAATATAAGCGGTGTTGGCACTAGGGACCAAAATATGGTATTGCGAAATATGTTGGGGAAAAAATAATAATTTAGTCTTACAATTAACTATAAAAACACAAAAAATGCAATACCAAGTGTCAATCAATTGTTGGTTGGCATTTGCACAAATAAAGATGTACCAGCTTCTTAAATAAGGAGCAACTCCTTATTAAGGAGTGATTATTAAAATTCCACAATGATTATTCTTAAATAAGGAGTGCTTTTGGTTACAAAAAGTGAGTTTAAGTAGTTACCATTGCGGATGCTCTAATAGACTTGATTAAAGAAACAAGTTGTTAGAAAAGGAAGTAATAAATCAGGGGGTGGTTTCTCTCACTAAATGAGAGCTTTTCTCTTCCCTTCTCCGAGTCTCTCAACCCATATTCTCTCACACATTTAGATATCATTATTCTTCCTCTTAATGAAACATTCATATCCCCTCTCATATTCAAACATTCACATCTTCTCTCTAATTCAATTATTCATATCATCTCTCCTATTTAAACATTGATATCCTCTTTCGAATTCAAATATTCATATTCTCTCGCTTTAATTCCACATCTCATGAAAATGATTTCCCATTGGTCTTTTATTATCATTCCTTTCTATTCTTTTATCTTTTTTGTTCTTTCTTCTTCTTCCTTTCTTTCACACACACACACACATATATGCAATACTTTAGTTTTGTTTCCTTTAATATTTCTATTTAAAATGTTTCCTTTTAAAGTTCATTAAAACTACATACAATTTCTTGTTTAATCATCTTACACAATATTTCCTTTTAAAAAATTTCAACATGTTTTGCTCACTTTCTCTTTGAAATAATATTAAAAGAAAAAAGTCAGATAGTTCTTGCTCTGTTTTTAAAAATACTTCCAGCACCCATTTATTCTCATGCAAAAATACTACCCTTTTTTTACCTCCAAATTCAGTTGGCATGATTATCACAGAAAAAATAAAAAGAGGAGGTGAATCTCAGCCAAGTGCTTGTTTCAAAATGAAGATTCATCACCTTTCAATTCACAAAGCCAAAGAAAAAAAATCTGTCTGAAATGTTCTTGCATGTCAGATCCATGTTATAAAATCTCACTAAAAGCTCCTTTTGATTGGACTAGCGTGATATATAAGAGGTCTTATAATGGCTAGATGCTTCAGTACAAGAAATTTTCTAAAAAAGAAATGGGCCAAGTCGCACATGCATGTCGTGCTAGAAGTTCACCAGAGAGGGAAACCTCTAGAGATGCATCTAATTAGATGGAGCAAAGAAGATCATCACAGATTTTAAATAGGAATGAGTGCCTCAGATTAAAAGATGAGCAAATGAATTTTATGGGAACATGGAAGTATTTTTGTTTGCTCGGTTACTGGTTTGATGACAGACAATTTAGTAGTGAACGATTTCAACAGCTTTTCAGGAAGCTTTGGGGTGGTTTCAAGGGTTGCATTTTACATAGACACAGTAATTTCTTGGTGATCAGATTTGTGTCTGAAGTAAAGATGATATCAGTATTGCAAAATGGACCATATACGTTAGAATGAGGCCTACTTTGTTTACGCAGGTGGAATGATGAATACCCCATTACAAACATTTATATATCTAAAATCTTGGTTTAGATATGTTTGTTTGATATACCTACGGAATTGTGCAATCCTGTAGCTGGTAAAAGTCTGGCGTATATGATTGGTGAAGTTGAAGAGGTCAGTAACGGATATGCAGCCAATCCAAAGGTTTTGAAAGAAAGAGTATGGATTGACCATTACAAGCCTTTGATACCAGGTATCTTTCTGGTAAGTGGAAATACTCGTCCTATTTGGGTGTCATGTGCATATGAGCATATTTTTGAAATTTTGTACTAGATGTGGGGTTATTGGCCACCCAAATTCAAGGTGTAATTTTATGGATGACGATGAGGTGGAGGAATTCGTCAATCAATCAGTGTTGAAGAATTCTGCTCACGAGGAAGCTGATGTGATTTATGAGAATGAGGAAGATGCTAATGGTTCTAAAGATGACATGAAAGTGTCATTATTGAGTGGGTCTCCTAACAGGCAGCATGTCCATAAGCTTATGGGCAGTCCACGTATTTTTTTACCTTATACACTACATTTGTTAGATTACATACTAAATTTAAAAATAATTTTATATTTTATATTTTCACATTAAAATTCACATTATTACTTTTTTAACTTTTAAAACACAATATTTAAATTTTGTGAAAAATTACAACATTTAAGGTGAAAAATTACAACATTTAAGGTAAAAAGTACAGTGGACTTTCCATAAGGTTATGGAAATGCCGCCTTTCTTGGGACTTTCTCGTCATTATTTACTGGAAATGGTTCTTCAAGGCAAACAAAGGAAGGAGAATCTTCTAAGAAAGGAGACCGGAGATACACGGGCCATCTAAAAGTATTTGTACATTCTCAAGTGCAGTATCAGTGGAGGTTTCAATTGATAGCTTAGTTGTCAATCAAACCATTTGTATTCAGAAGTCGGACAATAAATCCTGCAATATGAATCAAATGGAGCATTTTTACGAAGCTGCAACACTAGACAACTTAAAGGAGTTCTATGAGTCTCAACCTCACATTCAAACCCCATTTGCAAGTAAGCTAGTAAGGGTAAATGTTAGTTTCCATCACCAAGGAAGACCAACTGCTTCAAAGAGGAAACACATGGAGGATTTTGATGATCAGGGATCTCCTAGAGTTCAAAAGAAAAGAAATGCGTAGCATTCTGTAAAAACAAGAAAATGAAAGGTAAGAGGGACAAGTGAAGATATTTGTCCAAGACCAACAAAGAAGATTTGCAGGTACTCTTTGGAAATAGTAAGGTGAAAATAAGGAAGAAAAAAGATTTGTTCGAATGAAAATCTAAATTGCAGGATGTTGAGTACCCCACTCGAAAGAGAGTGAGACTATTTCAAGCACAAAATTAGAGGGGGAACCGGTCTCTAAGAAGAAGAAGTTGCAGTTTTCAGCTGAACAACACTTGAATCCTCTAGCATATTCTTTATCGTCAACAATGTTGAGCAAGAATCCAAGTTCTTCGGTCGTGAAACTACACCACTAGTTAAGGGTATAAGTAAGTTATCTATTAGTAAATTTGATGTATTTCAAGTAATGAAAGCTAAGACATACGAGCTGGTATTCTTCGTAAAATATTCTCCTAAAATTTAATAATATTAGTTGTTTTGATAAAAAATCATAAAGGGAAGGGGTAAAATAGAAAAACAACATTGTCCCCTCTAAATATGGAAAACATTTTGGGAGGAACATTGGGGGGAAAAGCCATCCCAATGGTCCGGTGGAAGTACTTACTTTTGATGGAGTATTTTGGTAGACAAGGGATAAGCGCCTCTGCATCTTGGACTATTTCAAACCCGACTGCATTTTCTACAGTGCTACCGCATCCAATTCACGAATTCCATTTTCCTGCAATGTCGCTTCCTGATGGAGAGGCCCATGGGTGTGTTCAAGGCATTCGAGTAGAAATAAATGAAGGAATCAATCGTAAGGTGAAGTCCATTTATAAGGTTCTCATCAAGTTACTCACAATTCAAATGAACTTATGCCTTGGGAAGTAGAACCGTTGATAAAGACATGCTTCCTCAGTTTCGATTTTCAACATACTCCAATGTTCGCTAAAGTCCTTGTAAACTCATATGCGCCTCATGATTTATTGTTGGCATTTATGAAGTTAAGGAAGAAAAATGTTTCATGTTGGAACATACTCCAAAAGATAGATTGGCGAGTAGAATATTGCGATGGTTTTTTATTTATGGAAATTGGAGATTATGCAATATTTAATCTAGCTGTGTAGAAGCATAATGATATTATGGAAAATCCCTATATTTATGGAATTGGTTTAATGGAATATTATGAGATAGTTGAGCTAATGAAAATCCCTTTATTTATGGGATTTGGATATGCTTCAGAAGCAGATAAGGAATAGGAATATTATGGAGATAATTATGGAG
>JAULKK010258064.1:0-15212 GCA_032355705.1 Rubia peregrina
ATAAGGCCCCCAAACATCACAATGTATAAGTTCAAATAAATGACTAGCCTTAGCAGAACTAACAGGGAAACTATGTCCAGACCGTTTTGCTCGATGACAGACAGCGCAAGGAACCATTTTATTAATATCACTAGTATTTAAAGAAATAGTTGAGATAGAAGACAACACCAAAGAGGATGGATACCCTAACAACGGATGCCATAAAGCAGACAAAGACATAGATGCAACAACGGACAAAGACGATGGTTGTGTAGATTGCGGAACTCCCAATTTGCGCAACCAATAAACCCCTCCTCGTTGTTCACCCGCGCCAATCACTGTCATCATGCTGATATCCTGTAATACACACAATTTTCCGATAAGCAAAACTAGAAATTTTAAAGCAGTGGTTAACTTGGAAAACGATAACAAATTGCATCATAATGCTAGAATAAATAAAACATGATTCACAACGACATCTTCAAATCGAAGTTTGTCATGTTCAACAACAGTAGAAACAGATCCATCAGGCAGAATAACATCAGCATTTTTAGAATGCTCAACATCATAAAGAAGACTCTTGTCGCCGATCATATCGTAGGAAGCCCCGATATCAAGAACCCAGGGTAAAGCAGTCTTACCTGACATATTGTCAGAAGAATTAAACTTACAGAACATGTTTAAAATCGTACTTCATTACCTCTTGGACAGTGTTGGGCCGAAGGCGGACCGATTGGACTCGGTGACTATGGAAGCGGCGGCACCTGCTGGTGGAGTGGTGGTGGCAGTTACGAGCTACGCGGCTCCGGTGAAAGGCGCACTAGGTGGGGCTCGTATATTGGGATTTACGATAACCTTTGGGCCTGATGTAGGGGGTTGATTCTTAGTGAACCAATTCAGATATCCAATAATGCGGAAGCAAGTAGTAACATCATGGCCCTGACGGCCACAATGAGTGAAAGTGAGACTTTAACGATCAGCGACGGCGGCGGGGGTGCTTCTCGAGGTGGCGGCAACTATCTTCGGATCGGAGGGTTGTGAAAGACAACTTGCAGCAAAGGTCATGGTGTATGCTGAAGTAACAAAATCACTGGCTGAGATGACAGTCTTCTGAAACAAGCGAGTAAACCTTGTGGAACGAAGGCAAGAGATCCTGTGCAAAAATGTAAGAGCGAAGAGTGACATAACCATCGTCCAAACCAATGAGATGAACCATCTCCTTCTCACGTTCAACATGAACAATAGCTGCATCGGGGATTGAAACACAAATATGTGGATGTATGTAAGCAAGCAAGTCATTCCATAGCTTCTTGGAATGACCAAAGTAGGCGTTAACAGCCTGACCATATTGACGATACTTGTAAATGTCCGCATGAATCTAACACATACATGGGTCATTCCCAACTGAAAAATGCTGATGGAGATTATCCCACAGCTCCTTAATCAAATAATAATAAATAACAGCAAAATAAACATATTGATCGAGTGTCTAAAGGACCCAACCAATAAGTATAGAGTTCAAACTACTCAAATCATTAGCAAAAAAGCTCACCAGGCAAAGGCTTGGTAATCGACCCATCAAGAAAACAAAGCTTACATCTAGAATTAAATACAATGCAAATAGCTGTACTCTAACCATTGTAATTATCACCCTTCAAAATCACAGAATTAATTAGCAAACCTGTGAGATCTGACAAATGAACATAGTACAGATGCGATGGTGGCAAGGAAGAGGAATCCTGGCGTAATGCCAGAGATCGAAAGAGGCCAAACTCTCGGCGCCAAAGAGCAGCTGGCAAAGGGCTCGACGGAGGATGACGGCACGTCGTCGGATGGCAAAAGATCCACCACAACTAGCAACGAATCCTCGGTGACTACGGTAGAGGAGGCTAGAGCGATGGGATTCTCGGTCTCAGCATCAAGGGTTTTGATCAGAACATCATTCGGCGGCTCCATTGGTTGGAAGCAGCAACAAATGATCTAAAGAAGTTGCGGCGTATGTGGTCGATAAGAGGTGGATGTGGCGGCGCGTGGCAACAGCGCCTGTGGATTAGAATATGGTGGCGGCGGTGATGCTGGCTTCTCAGTGGCGGCGGCGGTGGTAATCACGGCAATAGCGATCGGAGAAGATAGGGCGGTGGTGAAATTTGATATGAATTTTTTTCAGAGCTCTCAAGATTTATGCTCTGATAACATGTAAAATATGAATGTGTCATTTTATTAATGACACAAGAAGCCTATACATAGGCAGCATATACTGAATCACAAATTGGAGAAAAAAAATCTAACTAAGGAATACAAGATATACAAGAATATTTACAAAATCTCCTACACATGCACAACCATTTTCCTAAATTTTATTTTCAAGTTATCAGATATATAAGCTATGATTTTATTATTTAAAAATGGGTTTTAAATCACATGTTTCAAAGACATTTTGCTCACATCTTTCTGGAATTATTACTTGAATGTTATAAATGAAAATTTATTCCTCTGGTTAATGAGTACATAACTGTTATTTTTTTATATCAAAACTATGTACATCGTATTAAATTTAGTGTTACCAAAAACAATTCCAATAAATATTTAAAAATCATTCATTAAAAATTAATAATTTTTTCTTAGTCTATATATCAAATAATGTTTCAGAATAATGTCTAGATATAAAAACAAATCAG
The DNA here is from genome assembly GCA_032355705.1 of Rubia peregrina. Taxonomy (NCBI): domain Eukaryota; kingdom Viridiplantae; phylum Streptophyta; class Magnoliopsida; order Gentianales; family Rubiaceae; genus Rubia; species Rubia peregrina. The sequence goes on from JAULKK010258064.1 coordinate 2,658, forward strand.
AATTATATTTACAAATAATGTTATCCGCCATTTTAATGTTATTCCCTAGAGATAATATTAAAACAAATCATCGACTAGCTAAAGAGGGTTGAATCATATTAATTTTATCATTTTTTTGTGAATAAATGTTTACAATATATGTCCATTGATCCCAGGCTTATTATCCACAACAAATTCATCACTGTCTTTACTCCTAGTAACCACTATGCTTCGGTAATCATAACACCAATCAAAATTATGACATAATAGGTCTAACAAATTTATGAAACCTTAAATTCCAAGGGATCAATGGAAACAAAGAGGAAAACTCTGAGGTTCTCTCATGCTTCCTATTTGCTTGAGTGTCCTTCTTCTTAGGATTAGTGCTGCTGTTGTTGAATGAAAACATCAAACACACATCACACTTCTTAGAAATTAACACACATCCAACCACCTTTATCACCAGCTTATACCATTCTTACACCTTTGGCTTCCTATTTGCTTAATCAGTCCTGTTGTTGAATGAAAACATCAAATTATCCTCATTCAAATATTGTTGAAGCCAAGTGCTCAACTCTCTATGCCACCAAACCTATAATAAATAGTGTGCGTGTGTGTACTGGACGAAGGAGGTCTACGTTCCGAATCACGCCCACATTTTTTCAGAATTAATTATCTTCAGAAATAAAGTTATCCACTAGAAATAATATTAAACAGATCATCGACTAGCTGAAATATATAATACAATTAAGTTAAAAAATAACTCTCTAAAATAACTTTTCAGGGTTAAAATTTTAAAATAGATTTTACAAAATTTAACTTCACAAAATAGCTATGATTTAAACGTTGTAATGAAAGTTTTGTGTAACAGATTAATTAGAATGTTATTGAGCCTCAAAGAATCTAATATAACTGATGCTCAAGCTACAAAAATGTGGAGCAGGGATTAGGATGCATGACGCACATTTTGAAATCGGTCGTCAGCTCTTCAAGCATTTAGCAATAACCCTAAAGCAGAATGTGAAGGACACTGTGCATTTCATGGGCTTTTGGATGTGGTTGAGGCACGATGTGGTGGATGCCCTGAATCTCATCAACCAAATTCTAGATTCGACGTTGAGGTTGGTAAAAAATCTAGCCGCGCTATGAAACCAACCTTTGTCTCTAGTGTATCAAGAGCGACATGTTCCTGTGCCTGGAGTCAAAGCACATGGAGCTCTACTATGTAAGGGGTTTTCTCGAAGATGGATATCAGCTCTAGGTACCTCTTTGACAACTGGGTGGAGGCAGTTAGGGGTGTTTCGAAGATGGTGGAGGAAGTGTGCTTCCTTTCTTTCGATGATATCCTCAAAATGATCCTGAGCAACCCAGTTATAGATTATTTTTAGGTGTGCGGCATAGATTTTTATTTTTTGTACTCTAAGCTGGTGCATTATAAATAAACTTTTTTTATTACTTTCGTTTGTTTTGTCAACTAAATCTTTATGTCAAGTAGCCATTTTTCCCACCATAAATGGTTAGCGAATGAGCTATCAAGATTAAAAGAGTGTGAAATATATTTATTTTTTAACTATGAACACTCAACATGAAGTAAAAGATACTCATTTGGTTTACTAGTGCAAGTTTGATAAATTCAATACACTAAATAGTGGTTATAAAATTGGTTGAGCTTTTTTAATTATACCGATATATAGAGAATAGTTCCATTCTTTTTGTGAGATTCAGGAAACTTGATTTTATTTTAAGTCACTGTCCAAATTTTGTGAATTTATGTGTATTCTAAGTCCGTACAAAAATTCATGTGCGTTCTTTGGATGTAATATATATATTTTGGTTTCATTTATATGTTACTGAAGTTGATATCTTTAGATGATATTAATAGTAAAAAAGTATAGAAAATTATGGTTTAGGTACGTTATATATAGCTTTTTGTTTTTTGTAAACTAATTATGTGTGATATAGCTGCTAAAGTAAAAGTTTCTTTACTTATGTTTGTTTTGTTCACAGTGAAAAAGAAAGAAAGAAATATGACACATATAATTAGATACGAAGTAGTTAATTAGATTTTCATCATTATGATGCATTTTTTGGTGTAGTTAATTAGGTGATGTATTCTTTGGTGTAGTTAATTAGGTGATACATTCTTTGGTGCAGGTTTTGTGCACTTTTAGTGTCATTGTAACTGGGTTATTGCAGTTTTTGTGTTGTTTTAGTGCGATTTTAGGTCGATTTGCATTTCATTTGATAAAAGGTGAATTGACATTTCACATGTTTTGAAAAATTGATTAAATTATCTCAGTACCATTTTGTTTAACCAGTTAAATAAGATCAATGCTATGTACTACTATGTAGGATGGTGAAATAGCAATTTTAACCAACCGTAAACCCTAATTTATGAAAAATAGTGAAATAAGCCTTTTCTATTACACCACATAGGATAGACTTACATTAAATTTTATAATAGCCCAAAAACTTGTATACAAAATTAATGAAATAACTGTCAAAGCTATGCACACAATAAGAATACTATTTTTATGGATAAAAGGGTTTTTATGGACTTGGTAGTTATATTCCCTAATAGAACCTTAACAGTAAGATAGAAAAGGGTGCTTAGAGTGGCGGTTAAAGGAGACCCAATACATATCTAATAGCCATTGATCAGAATCCATTATCCCTTGGTTCTGATAAAAAACTGGAGAGTAATACTTTCAGCGTTCATTTCCAAGTCCAACCCAATGGCATAGAGAGGAGGAGAGTGTGCCGGAATGCTGCCTCCTGGAGCCCTACTTTCTACTGATTGCGGCAGCGAAGAACTGGTCCTTGGTATGGCCTGCAGATATGAATACCAACATCTTGCCTGAGGTTGTGCTAAGTTTTTCAGTTTGTTTTCCTGAAATTTCTGTGATCGACTATCACATGGCCTTCTAGATCTAGCCCATGGTGAGGATTCATTAATTGATCGATTAATTTGCTTACTTATTTTTGGGATTAATTGCTCACTCTTTTAGTCATGTTTTGTCCAAACTTGATTTTTAAGCGTTTTCAATTCGATGCTTTTGTGAAATTCCAGAAACTTGATTTTATTTTTTGTGCGCTTACCCCTCAATTTTTTATTAAAACTATTCTGTGTGTTTATGTGTAGTTTAAGTCTCCGCAAAACATTATGTTTTCCCTTTTCATGTAGGATATACTTTGGTCTCATTTTTATGTTGATAAAGGTGATATTTGTAGTTGAGGTTTATAATATAGATTATAAAAGGTTATAATTTAGGTGCATTATATAGGTTCTTGTTTATTCTACTTTATGTATGTGCGTAATAGGTACGTAATAAACTTTTCTTCTTACTAAAAGTATGGCATACTAATTTTTATTTTTCAATATCCACAAATATTAACTAAGAAATTTATAAGATTTGAGTTCAATATTGTTATATATGTTTATGCAAATTAACAGAGCATGTCGGTGAACAGATTGTTTGTTGTCTTGTGACATAACTCAAAACTTCATCAAGAGTACGTGAAAGAATAGTTGAAGATGAATATCTTGTTGAAGGCAAAAGGAACGAACTGTAGCAAAAATCTAATGATAAAAAAAATGAACGAAAATGTTTTTGATGATTAAAACCTGGACGTTTGTATAGTTTGATGGTAATAAAATCACCCGTCCTTCGTTACATATATTTTTTAAATATTTTTTCTTATCATGTACTGATTTATTTATAAATGTCTTTAATACATGCACAATCCACTTACTACTTTATCATTATGGTTTTAACATATTTTTATAAAAATCTTTGAAATATTTAATTCATAATCAAGTAATTTTATAATAACATGTAATAAGATGTTGACAAAGTATTGGGAAAAACCATTTTCCATAGGCTTATGGAAATGCGGGGTTTAATTAGAATAATAAAAGATAAAAGTATTAGTTGTAATATTAAAATTATATTATGCAACTTGAAGTAGTTAAAAAGTTTATAACCTGATTTATACAACTCAAAAAATTTATCTTCATTTCTTCTAATTTGCACTTTAAACCTTGGTCTTTCAAGAGACGGACTCGAATATGTTAGAGGTCAAATAAAGCAATTGAATTAGTTTTACAAAAAAAAGTTAATAAATTGAAGCGGAAAAAAGAAATTAATTAAGTTTCCCATCAAAAGGGGTTAAAGTGCCAAAAAAAAGTATGCCTCGATCGTAACGTCTCATGTTATAACACGGAGGCAACTGGTTCGAAGCTATTTCATTTCATTTCATCTCCAAAATGCAGCTTTACCGCCCCCATTTCCACCACATCCAGCCTATCGTCGCTCCCCACTCAGGTCAACCGACGCCAACCCAAAGGCGAAGGTACCAAACTCGATCGTTAGAGAAGGCGAAGGAAATTCTCTTCCATGTTCTAGCTGAAACCGCAGCCAGAGCCATTACCGTAGGTCCTGCGTGACACGACCTATGGCATTATGTTCCAGTCCTGACTTCGACATGTCTTCTATCACTGTCGCATCCCGCGCAAACCTATATGGAGAGCTCGCCTACAGTTCGCTCGTTTCGTTACAATGGTGAATTTAGATTGCTAATTGTGTATGTCATGAATTTAGTTCATTTTCGTTACAATGGTGATTTTAGTTGATTTTCCACATTTATTAATTGTGTTTGTAATGAAGCTTAGTTATTTTTTCTTTTGTTTCCCATCTCGCACACAAGCTGCACAGTAGAGGTTTTTATTCAGGTAAACTTTTCCAAATGGTGGTTTATACCATCTAATACTAGAGGCATGCATGGTCCTTGTCTACTAATTTGAGCTAAACCGTTATGTCAATCAACTAGTTTTTCTGCCGCTAATGGTTAACGAGCGAACTATCAGACTTACAGGAGTGTAAAATATTATTATATTTTTAAAATCAAGAACGGTAAGCATAGATTGAAGGATATTCTTTTGGTTCATTAGTATAATGCCGGTTCTTTGTAGTTAAACCAAATTTTAAACAAAGATTTTGAAATGTGTACAGAGAATGGGTATTTCTTTAATTTATATCAAAAAAATTCCGAGCACCAGTTTATATAAACCGGTTCCCAAAAAATTGCCTCTAGAAAGATACAAATATTTTAGAACCGGTGCTGAAATATAACTGGCCTTGTAGAACAGGTTTTCAAAAGCTGGTGCGAAGAGGGACACGTGTCTTTGACAACCGGTGAAACCGTTTCACCCCCTGCATAGGCACCAATTTTAAAAATCTCAAAAATTGGAGCTAGCTCCCTCGAAAAATCGATGCTAAAGAGGGATTCTGTGATATTCTCACTTGCATCAATGAATCAGCAAGAAAGTGTTGGTTTTTCCTTTCTTCCAACATATGATTTGTGTGAAAGTTTGTCACTCGATCTATTTATCCCCAGTACTTTGAGATGGAAAAAGAGCTTCTCTCATGCTTTGTATTTACTTAGGATTGGTGGTGTTGTTGAGTGAAAACATCAAATCATTTTCAGTCAAACATTTTTTGAAGCCCGATTTTCAAATCAAAAGTATCTTTTTTATTTAAACCATTTGTAGATTTCCCACTCTACGCTCTAGCAAACGTGTATATATTCTCATCTTCAAATGCCATGCCTTATGATAAAAACAAAAAATGCAAGGTCTGTAATAAGTACATAGGAGATTATAAAATCCCAAAAAGTATTAAACAACAAGCGTGCGTGCATATACCGGACAAATGAGGTGTGTGGCCCGGATTGCACCCACATTTTTTCTGAATTAATGTTATCCACTAAAAATAATATTAAAAGATCATCCACTATATATAATATAAAATACTATTGGAGTATGCCTCTAAACAACTTTTCAAGGTTTAACTTTTAAAAGTAAATTTTAGAAAATTTAACTTCCTAAATTAGCTAGGATTTAATGATTATAATGATATATTTTGATAACTGATTAATTAGAATATTATTAAGTCTCTAAGAATTTAATATAACTGATGCTCAAGCTACAAAAATATGGAGCAAGGACGAGGATGCATGGCTCAAATGTTGGAATCGACTGTCAGCTCAGCTCTTTAAGCTTTTTACAGTCACCCTGAAGCAGAATGTGAAGGACTCTGTGCATTTCATGGACTTTTAGATGTGGTTAGAGTGCGATGTGGTGGATGGCTTATATCTCATCAACCGGATGTTGTATTCAATGCGGAGGTTGGTCAGAAATCTAGTGGATGAGACCAACCTATGTCTCCAGTGCATCAAGAGCGATGTGTTCATGTGCCCGGAGTCAAGGCACGGGAAGGTCTATTATGTGTGGATTTTCTCGAAGAGAGGTATCACCTTTAGGTACCTATGCGACAATCGAGTGGAGGCGGTTAGGAACATTTCGAAGATGGTGAAGGACATGTGCTTCTGTGCTTTCGATGATATCATCAAAGCGAACCTGAGCAACCCAGTTAGAGGATATAATTTAGGTGTGTTATAGAGATTTTTACTGGTGGTACTATAATTAATCACTTGCATAGTATGTGATTTATAAATAAATTTTTCATAACACGTGCAAAGTAGGAGCCAATAAAATCACGAAAAATATTAAAAATGAGTGTGCGTGCGTGTACCAGACAAAGAAATTCTTCAACTGTTATTAAGGATTCCGGGAACCTAGATATTTGGAGTGCAAATCTATGCTAGAGTTGGTCTGATAAGCTACTATGGCAGCGATTTGATTTTTCCGGTGATAATAGTGTGCACGGATGGGATCCTTATTATAATGATAGTTCTAAAGTAAGCCCTGTAACAACATCCCCCCATATCCTAGGAACTAATCCATTGTAGTTGATCTGAGGGGAGCGCCTCAAGTAGATATTGGAGAAGTGGGTACTAGCAAGGCACGATTTTCATACCTGCATGAAGTTTTGTAATGGATTTGGGTTCAAGCAACGTGACGGGATGCCAGGGGAAGGAAAGAAATATTTTGAGTATGAAACCTCTAACAACTCTCAGTTAACATACTTTCGTATTTTACCAAATGGAACCAAAAGTACAGAAGTTGGAATGTTGGTATGAGGAAATGAGACCTGTTACAGTCGCATCCATCGACTGAATGTAAGTCTTACAACAGATGCGGACCAGTTGGAATATGCAATGACAATAATCAACCGGTTTGTAGTTGTTTGAGTGGGTATGTGCCTAGGGATTTGAACCAATGTAGACTATAGACCTGGTCAAGAGGATGCAGTAGGAGGACAAAACTGCAATGTGAGGGAAATAATGAGGGCGTGCATGTCCAATAGTAACATCCTCAACATTCTCGAAAATAATCTGCTCTTCAAATACGTCGTCGCCCAGAGAGATCTCCGGTTCAAAGTGGATGCCCCCCGGAAGGTGTTGGAATAAATGTTCACTGCACTTTGATGCATGTTTGACTCAGGTTAAATGTTTGCTTCTTCTGTTAGGCCACAATAATGAAATTTGACACTGCAGTTATTTCTGACAAGTTAAATTTTATATTAATTTTTTTGTGCATACTAGGTGCGTTATATTTTACTTTTGTTTGTTGTGTGTACTGTTGAAGGATAAAGGAATAATGTGGCATGCTGCAAGTTTGTTTTATTTTTGAATTTGGAAGTGTTGACTAAGAAATCTAAAAGATTTAGATCTATTATTTAAAATATGATTAATCATACTAACCCCACAAAACACAACTACCCGTAACGTAATTAAGAAGAATGCAAATAGCATATCTGAATTACTTTGGCAACAAGTGTATCCATATCCATCAATTGGGGGAGAATGTATATATTTAGCTTAACATTTATTAAAAGGATTCACGTGGTTTTAGTTGCACGCATCCGGCTCCAACTTCATCGTCATTAACTAGAATTTTTTTCTCCATGTAGCGTTGTAGTGAAACTGAACTTGGATTTCATTGGAAAATTCACTTTAAAAACTTCTTTGCACAAGATGTTTGGATAACATTCTGCCAACATACTGATTATTTTTTTTCTTGTGACATTACTCAAAACTTCATTAAGACTATGTGAAAGAATATGTGAAAATGAAAATCTTGTCGAAGGAGGAGATTTTCCACATTTACAAATTGCGTGAGCCTTGGAGCTTGGTTATGTAAATTTCTTTTGTATTCCATCTCACATCACAAGCATTACATAATTTTGTTTTATTCACTTCGGAAGTGGTATTGTATACCATCTCACAGTGGAGGTATGGTCCTTGTAAACCCATATAATCTACACATTTATGTCAAGCAGCTATTTTTTTTTTGCATAAATGGTTAACAGATGAGTAATCAGGCTTAAAAGAGTGTGAATTATTTTAATTAAGAACACTTAACATGAAATGAGAGATATTCATCATTATGATCCATTCTTTGGTGTGGTCATACGATGCATTCTTTGTGCAAGTTTTTTGAAAGTTTTGTGCAAGTTTTGTGTCACTTTGTGTAAATATATACGGTGACGTGTTCTTTTGCAATTTTTGTGTTGTTTAAGTGCAGTTTTAGGTTGATTTTACAAGCATATTGCATAATATAAGTTTTTATTTTGGTTCACTTTGCATGTGTTGTTGTATACCATCTCACAATTGAGAAATAGTTCTTTTCTTTCCACATGAACTAATCCTTTATGCCAATTAGCTCAATTTTTTGCCGTAAATAGTTTATGTATTAGCTATCAAGCTTAAAAGAGTGCGAATTATTTAATTTTTTAATTAAGAACATTCAACATGAAGTGAGATAAAGTTATCATTATGATCCATTCTTTGGTGTAGTTATGGGACGCATTCTTTGTGCAATTTTTGTGCAATTTTTGTGTCATTTTGTGTAACTATGCGGACGTGTATTTTTTGGTGCATTTTGTTTTGTTGGTTTAGTGCAATTTTAGGTCGATATGCATTTTACTTGATAAAAGGTGAATTGATATTTCGCCTGTTTTCTTTTTTAAATGGTTAAATTATCTTATCCTCTTTTCTTTCACCACTTTACTAAAATTGGTGCAATATACTAATATATAACCGTCCGGTGAAATAGCAATTTTATCCAACCATAAATCACTAATTTATGAAAAATTAGTAAAATAAGATCCTGTCATTGCACCACATAGGATAGAAACAATTTTTTATTATTATCATTTTATAAAATACCAAAAGCTTGTATACAAAATCAAAGATATAATTGTACGCACAATAAGAGTAGTATTTTTATCTATAAAATATATTTTATGGCCTTGCTAGTTATATTCCCTAATAGTAGATTATTTAATAATCCCTTTGTTCCAGTGGTGCTGATGTTTATAAACATAACAGTTAATAGAAAAGGCCGCTTCAGAGTGGTGGTTAAAGGGGAAGAGAAAAGCTAAATATGCAAACATAGGTAAACGTTAAGATGTATATGAAGGACCTATTACATATCTAAGAGCCATAGATCAGAATCCATTTTCCCTTTGTTCTGATTGAAAACTCGATGATAAAAAACATTTTTGATTCCATGATAAATAATACATCATTTTGTATTTCAATCAACCTAGGAAAAAATTTCGTGAAAATTATAATACATAACCAATAGAGAAAATGACTTCCGTGACCCTTCAACTATCATGATCATTCCCCCTTTAACCCCTCATCTTTTGAACGCTTTTGGCCAGCTTAACTTACAAAACTGGTGAATTTCGTCAGGTCAAACTGTCAACTTAAGTCAAAATGTTAAATTTGAAAGGAAAAATTGACATTTCCCTTTTTCTTTTTCCTTTATTTCCCTTTTTATCCTTCCCCATTTTGCCACTATAACCACCACCCTCCAGCCCCCTGGAACCCCCATTCCCACTCTGACCACCACCGCCACAACTCTTCAGCCACCCCAAATAGATCATCTTCCCCCTCATCCTCATCTCCTTCTCCTCTGACCCGGGTCCCCTATCCTCTTCATGCCATGGAACTTCTAACCCTCAGTGTACATCACAGTCGCCTCCACCATGCGGGTCGTCACTTTCTCCACCGTCGCATTCTTCGGCAATGTGAAAGCTCTCGAGCTTGGCGTAGTCGTTGTCCTTTCCGTAATTTTAGAGCACAGGTTTGTCTCATAGTGCAGTTTGTAGACCAGGGAAGAAATTACCAGCATAAAACAATCGAACATTTTATTCTTCTGCAAACAAGAGAGATGTGACAATTATCAATTTATCATTGAACTCAAAAGAGAAGTATCCTTAGGGTTTTGATTCATACACCATTAACAGAGAGTGGAGAATTTTGGGGTTCAAAATGTGAAGAAGTAATGAAAGTAGATTTGCTTAGCTTTGCCTTTTGTTCTTGTAAGATAACCAGAACTGACCTGAAAGGGCGAGCTTGAAGCTTCGGGTCAGAGTGTTTCAACTTGAAAAGAGTTAACAGATCGGGTTGAGGGAGAAGGAGATAAGGAGGCGGATGATCAGTTTGGGGTGGCTGACGATTAGCAGCGGTCGTGGTCAGCATGGGAAGAAGGGTTTCGGGGGGTTGGAGGTTCTAGCGGCGGAATGGGGAAGGGGAAAAAATTAAAAAGGAAAGGAAAGGGAAAATGAAAAGAAAGATGGAAAAGGAAAGAAATTTTTTAAAATGATAATTTTACCCCTGAAAATTGATGCCTTGACCTAAGTTGACAGTTTGACCTGACGAAATAGCCACGATTCACCAGTTTTGTAAGCTGAGGAGCCAAAAATATTTGTAAAAAAAAGATGAGGGAAAAAAGGTGAACAATCGTTATAGTTAGTCACAGAAGTCATTTTCTCTAAATAAAACCTTCACTTTTGTGCATGAATGATATTGTTAAATTTCAAATATTAGTGTTTTTATTGTTAAAAAGATTATTTACATGATATATAATAACTTCAATTTACATTGATTTGCCGGTGTAGTGTTGCTTTGGTACAAATTTTTATTTTCTGTTAGAATCTAAGATTCTAGTAAGAAATTTTCATTTTCTGTTAGAATCTAAGATTCTAGTACTCCGTCCCAGCTCAAATTACATAGTAATCATTATTACGCTCTTCAAGAAACATGTTTGACCGTTAATATCTTTATCTACGTATAATAACGGTAAATAAAAAGTTGATATTCGGAAACTACTTGTTACGACGAATTGAACAATATCATATATGATAATATTATTATTTATATATCTATTTGAATATGTGGTCAAAGTTAGACACTGAATAGTGACAGAAAGTGAAGTGGACAATTTAATCTGGGACGGAGGGTGTAAGTGATTAGATTAGATTGTAGATATCCTTTTGATACTCTTAATTTCTCTTAATAGCCTAAACTCTACGTGGTATCAAAGCGGGTGATTGTATCAAAGCTCTGATTGTATCCTAGCTTCCCCTCTCTCTGAAATCCTACAGATCCTAATTCCTCTTTCCTTATCCTTTTTGAATTTTCCAATCTTCCTCTTTTCCCCTATTTTCCTTTAATTTTTTCAATGGCTTCCAGGTGTTGTTTGCGTGCAGTTTTAGTGCAATTTACCTATTTCACCGAATTTAACTGTGGAATAAATTGTTGTCAAAGAGTTGACATATCTCTTGTTTCAACAATTTGCTAAAAATTATCATTTTCTTTTCTTTCCCTAGTCTATTAAAATCAGTGAAATATGCTACAGAGTATGACCAAATTGTAGCCAAATAAAGTTTTGTCTAATTGTGCAAGATTGCTTTCAGAAAAATAGCAAAAAAAGTCTGTTATTGCTACTACACATCACAAACATTTTTTTTAAACAACCCATAAACCATGTTGATTAATGTTATAACTACATGAAAATGCATGGCGCGGAAAATATTTTATGTGGGGGAAAGTAGTATGTGGGGTGAGAGGCCAATAGTATGCTGACATGTGTACATGTGTTAGGAAGTTAATAGTATTTTTTTCTTTATTTCTTTTACCATTTTTTTCTCATATTATTTGACATTTGTAAACATATCATTGGCCCCTCACCTCCACCCACCATAAAAAAAATTCAGTTAAGACCATCTTTAAGGAATTAGTGAAACCATGTTGGTCTTTAGCCAAAACATTGAATGAAAATACTAGTTAAATTTATTAGATAATTAAAAATAAATAATGATGGGTTCATTTGCTAAAATTGGAGAGTTTTATAAATTTTAATTAACTAATTATATTCATTATGTTTTAATATTTAGTGAATAACTATACTCCCTCTCTCTCAAAATTTTCCAAAAGAGAAAATTCTGCTTTTAAATTGAAGGACATGAAATGACTAAAATACCCTGGTATTCTTCAGCAAATTCTACCTCCCCTTCTCTAGCAGCCTCAACGTTATGTCTTCTTCAACGTTTTATGACAACTTGTGTCCCAAATCAAATCCAAAATCAAATAGAAAATACCATAATACTTACAACGATAATCAAAATCAGAGCAAAGTCAACAGATCTGACCTTTTCAATCATCCTTCCTTCTCCAACCCACCATCAGGCTCCCCTCCTCACCGCTGGCGGCCGGTCCCAGGATCCACCCCTCTTCCACCTCCTACTATGCTAATGACAGAGATCAGGGTATGACTACCGCCATGAATGAAAACATTCCACGTCTTGATCAAACATTCAA
>JAULKK010258172.1:2481-15212 GCA_032355705.1 Rubia peregrina
GAAAATGGTTGTGCGAATCCTGTCATTTTAGCTAGCTTCCCCGATGCTCGCAATTTGTTGTAGCTCTTCGAGGATATCCATTTTTTCTCTCACATCATCTGATTTTCCTCTTCACTGCATTCTAGGGTTCTTAGGCTGAGAATCTCTTCTACCGCTAGAACAACTGCTTCGTGGCGATAAATCAAGTTGAATGGTGTTTCTAAAGTAGATGTCCTTAGGGTTGTCTGGTATACCCACAGGACGGTAAGTAGATCCTCTACCCAACATGTTTGTTCCCCTTTGAGTCATTTCTAGATTCCTTGGATGATGGTCATGTTTGTGATTTCCACTTGCCCATTAGCTTGAGGGTGTGAAAAGAAGGTAAAATAATGACTTATGTTCAGGTTTTGGCACCATATGTTAAATGACCCGCTTGCGAATTCTGTCCCATTGTTTAAGACAATAGACTTTGGCACGCTGAGCTGACATACTATATTTTTCCATACGAATGACATTACTTATTTGCCTTTGATCTTACTGGGCATGTTTTATTCTACCCACAAAGTGAACTAATCAAACACGACGATGCAGAATTTTTCCCCTCCTGATCCCTGTGGGAAAGAATGGGCCTACTATGTCTAGTCCCCATTTGTCAAATGCTCAAGCATTGTAATGTGTGTCATGTCTTATTAAGGTTTCTGTTGTACTGTGGCATTTCGATAATACTTGTTGCACTTCTGGTCAAATGCATATGCATCTCTGAACATTGTTGGCCAGTGGTATCTTGATCATAGTATTTTCTTGGCCAATGTCCATGCTCCCTAGTTCACCTGCACCAACCTTCATACATGTCTCTAGTCATTAGTGCTAACTCACGAGGTTCTACACACCTTATCCAAGGTGTGAGATAGCCCTTTTTGTATAAGATGTTGTTTGAGTAGTTGTATGATGGTGCCTTAAGCTCAATTTTTCTGTGCTTCCACTCAGTCTTTAGGTAAATGGTCGTGTTCGAGATGCTGTATTACAAGCTTCATCCAACCTTTATCATCTTCCAGTACCTGTGCCACTATTGTGGATGTTGTGCTTTGTGTTGGTATTAACTCAACTAAGATGTCATTTTCACTCTTAGGGGATGTGTATCCTGAAGTTTATAGTTTTCTTAATGTGTCTGCCTTTTTATTTTCCAAGTGAGGTACATGTGTGATTTTGAAATAGTTAATTCTTTGGATAATTTGTTTTGTCTCGTTCAATTATTTGATTAATTGCATTTCCTTGATAATGTAATAGCCAAGCACATGTTGGACAACAACTTGGGAGTCGTTGTGGACATGGATACTTTTCATTCCCATTTTTAGGACTGGGTAAAGTTTCCCAGTAAGTGCTTCATACTCAGCTTTGTTGTTTATGAGAAAAAATTGGAATCAGAGTGCATATTTGTGTACATGTCCTTCTGGGCTGATTAGAAAAACACTTGCTTGAAAGCCTTCTTTTGATGACACTCCATGTACGAATAGTGTCCAGGCACATTGGTTGACTTTTTTCCTTTCCCTTGGGACTAGGTATTTTCTCATATGTCGCCAAATCTGGGTGTAACTCATCTACCATGTCTGTCAGGAAATTCCCTAAGGCTTGTGCCTTGAGTATTTTTGGGAATGAATATGATTTTGTGCTATCTTAACTCAATGGCCCATTTTGTTAGTTTGGCATACGCTAATGGATTGTGAAGAATTTTCTTGATGGGTTGGTCTGTGTATACCATGATCTTGTGGGTTTGGAAGATGAGTGCAAGGATGAGCTTCTCCATCGCTGAGTTATTCCTTTTTGTGACTTAGAGACTATATCTGATATAGTACAATAGTATTTGGTGTCTGGGTTCTTGTCACACAAGGACAGAGCTGACAACATGAGTTGAGACTGCTAGGTTTTAGTACAGGGTCTCACCAGCCTTAGGTGCTAATAGCAACGATAAACGATGTAGTTAAGCTTTGAGTTTGTCATATGCTTTCTAGCACTCCTTGGTATAGGAAAACATAAATGTTGTCCTTAGTACATCGAAGAATGGCATGTGTTTATTTTTGCTACTTTTGAAATGAAACAGCTGAGCACAACAAGTGAGCCTGTGAATACCTAAACTTGTTTGATTGTCCGAGGTGGCGGTAATAACTGAATAGATTTCTATCTATTCCGGGTTGGCCTCGATGCTAGTTGAAGAAACTTTGACTCTTCGGAAATTCCCTACTCCTATGCCAATTGTACACTTTTTAGGATTTAGCTTCACCCAATAGATTGGAGTATTATCAGTGTTTCCTCCAAATCTCTTGGGAATTCTTACAAGGTTATGCTCTTGATGATCATTTCATCCAGATAAATCTCTATGTTCCGTTCAACTTGATGTGAAAATGCTTTGTCGACTGTTCGTTGGTATGTGGCTCCTGCAATATTCAGACATGAGGGTATTTTTTCATAGTAGAATGCCCCGAAGCTGGTGATGAATGTTTCTTTCTCTGCATCTTCTAGATTCATTCTCATTTGATGGTACCCTTTGTAGGCATCAAGAAAGGCCAAGAATTCATACCTAGAGATATGTTCAAATAATTTATTGATCTTAGGCAAAGGATAACATTTTTTGGGCAATGTGTGTTGAGATATATGCAGTCGATGCACACCCGCCACCCCACGTCATCTTTTCTTACCATTTGGGGTTGGCTAACCAGATTGGATACACCAATTCTCTTAGTATGCCCTACTGTAAGAGGATCGACACCTCTGTCTCCATGGCTTTTTGTTTGTCATGTTAAAAAATTCTTTGCTTCCGCCTAACTAGCTTGACTGAGGGGTCGATGTCTAGACTATGCATAGCTATGGAGGGATCAACACCTCCCATTTCTTATACGGACCATGAAAATGAAGCGTTGTATTTTTAGTATTGTTATTACCTTCATTTTTGTTGGTTTCGATAGCTTCTTCCCTATCTTGACCTCCTTGGTCATGTCACAGTTATCCTATTGGGACTGAATTTCTGTCTTCTCCTAGATCCGTCCCTTTAGCAAAAACTGTCGCTGGTTCTCCCTGGTTGATCAAGTGAACCATTTTCTGTGTACCACTCTTTGTGGTAGATTTCATGTCAATAACCGTACATTGCCTTGCTTCCCGCTAATCTTCTTGGACTGATGTTACTCCAATTTGTGTTGGGAATTTCATGACAATATGATAAGGGGACCAGATGAATCGGGCATCGTTCATTCATGATCTTCCTATGATTATATTGAATGGGCTTGATGAATCTATCACCACTAAGTCACATACAACTGCACTCATCTTTTTGTCTTGCCCAGTGGTCATGGGGAGCCTTATGCTACTGAGGGCCCATTCAACTTTCCCTGTGAAACTTACTATAGAAGATGTGGGTTTCTCGAGGTCTGCTCTCTTGAATCCAAATTTGTCAAAACGGTCTACAAATAGTATCTTCACTGCGCTTCGGTTGTCTGCAAAAACTTAATGTACCACAGAGTTACCTATTTTTTCTGTGATGACCAAGGAAACATTATGTGGTGATGCATTAGGCACCGCGTCTTCCTTGATGAAGGTGATTGTTTTGTTTGGTGATGTTCTCTTCTTTATAGGCTCTTACGAGGGTAGAAACCTTGCTTGCACTTTCCATGCATTAATAGACATGGGCTTGGTGGATCCGTAAATGACATGTATCATTATTTCTGGGATAGTATCCCTTGTATTATCTCCTAGTTACATGTTTCCATCATCTTTAGCTTTGGATTGGTCTGGTTCTTAGTTATTGGCCAAATCCTGATCCCCTGTCTGGTTATCCTCTTCTATGTACTAAGAAAGTCTACTTTGTCGTAACAGTTCTCTCATTTATCTCCTTAGGTCATTACCGATGTTTGTATCATAGCTGTGATCTTTGTGGAAGCCACAGTAATAATCTTTGGAGCTTTTATATGTTTAAGCCCTCATAGGACTGAGGTATCTGAATAACTCCCAATGACTTTTCCAAATTTCCCACCTACAAAAACGTTTACTATTAACGAAAAATCAATGATCCTACCTCGGCCACTGAACTAAAGAAGGCAATAAGATTCTTCAAAGCTGATAGAGCCAAACTAGTGGAACATGTATTTCCTCAATATTATCATCCTTTCCACCTTTTGTTACCCCATCTATCAGGCACAAGAAAGGGGAACTGCACCACCTATCTGGATAAAGACCCCAACATCATAAACCTTTCCGTCCGTCAGCTGGGTAGCGTTCACCTCGCCACACTCTCCTTCAATATAGCTTTTGCAAGACAAACTTTCTTTCATATAGCCTTTGCAGTGAATTTTGTTTAGTGATATATAGTTGTTATCCTACAAGGAGACATTGGAATTGTATAAAGAAAATATTTGATACATTCAGGGTACGATTGACTTAGACTTTATTACCCTAAGTCACTTGATAGTGATCTCTTTGGTTATGCAGATAATGGATAGTTGTTTGATCCCCACCAAGCTTGTTCGCAAACATGCTATATTTTTACATATGTAGGTAAAGCTGTCTCTTCACGTTCCATAAAGCAAACATTGGTTTTTCATTTCTTACAACCATGCTAAAATATTGGCAATTTTCAAAGCCAGTTAGGAATGTGATTGATTAAGATCTGTAATTCACCATATACGATGAACTTGTGGTTTGAAATTGGATAAGACAATTCTCACTAGTTTGTTTGAAAACAATACTACTTGTATTGCTTAATTGAAGGAATTTTTCATCAAAAGAGATATAACGAATCACATTTCACAAATATCTGCTTCACTCATGACTTACAATATAATAGTGAAATTTGTGTTCAGCAAATTCATTGCAGTGGCAATGTGGCTAATCTTTTCACAAAATCTCTACCGACATCAACATTTTGAAATGTTGGAGCATAAGATTGAAATGTAGTGATTGAGAAATATTAAATGTACTATATTTTCCTTATCCATGGTTTTTCCATTGGGTTTTCCTAGTAAGGTTTTTAATGAGGCGGTGTTCACCAATGCAAAATGCACCCATTTTCCTTCACTAGGTTTTTTTTCAACATTGATTTTTTTCTGGTAAGGTAACAAGGCATTATTCAATAAATGTAAATTCAAGGGGGAGTGTTATGAAACATTAACTAAGGTGTTAATGCAAGGTCTGAATATACATAATATTAAGGGAATCGAAACTTCGACATTGAAATATGCATTTGAAATGCATCAATTACAAAGGAGAAACACATGGAGAAATTTAAAATGCACTCTGTATTGTAGTATAAATACCATGTAGGGTGAATTTTTGATGATGCAAAAAAAAATTAGAGAGGGATTGACTCTAATTACCAGACTTTCTCTCCCAATCGAGCCTTCTCTTTCTCAGCGAACCCCCTAATGATAAACCTAATTTGGGGAGGTCACCACCACTAGATCCTATAGTCTGAGGAGATTTTCACCTCTTTACATGTAGTTATTAATCTTTTTTTGTATTCTATTCTTCATTTATGTTATTTTTTTTCTTTCTATTTTGTTATTTTTGTGTGAAAACACACCTTCGAGTGGTTGCCAACCTGCGTAGGTCGCATAATCAGAGGTCACACAGTGAAGGTTGTAGAAATGGGTGGAACACAATCCGGAGGTTACTGTTATAGATTGTCGGTGTTGGTTTTATCATGTCTGGAGGTTCCATTTGCATATCACTGTCATGGGTTCAGAAGGTTGCGAAATTTCGACATTGGTTTACTGCAAAACTCGATATGGGCTTATACAAAAACTGATGGAAATTGGTGGACCGGGAAAGACACCCCTGAGATAGCACACTAAAACTAGGAAGGAACCAGATGTAAATGACACATGGCGGAAGAAGGAAAAGTTAATGAGAAACTCTCCGGGTTAAAAAAGCTAGCAGTCTGCAAAACATTGATGAGTTTTTATTTTGTTATTGGTGGTTGGTGCAAACATATCTAACGATGGTGTACTATATCTTCAGTCAGATCTGTCCTATTAGGGGCGGTGGTAGATTTGGTCAGATTGGAGAACGACATAATTTGGTCACCGAAAATTGGGATGACATGGATATGCTGCTGGATTTTTGCAATGGGTCGGTTTCTACTTGTTCTTAGTTACTTTATTGAAAATCATTCGAATCATAGGTATACATGTATTCAAACTACTTTTGCATATGATTTTAAATTGATTTAAACTGTTTTTACATATAGATATAATATTGCCATAGTATCTCTAGATTTATAACATTTTATATTCTTAAGCGCTTCTTTGTAATGAGTTTGATCTAATTCTTTTGTAATAGGATTGACTTAACTATACAGGGTTTCGTCTCTATCCGACCATAAATTTGGACGTTTGGTCACCCAAAAGTAACCGCTGTCTCACTGATGGTCTAAATTTTTTATTAAAAAATTTGTGTGATCCAAGTTGAAATTACAAGCCATTCTCAAATTTATTCTACTCATTTTCATATTTTAGTTGTTCATATGTATAGTTCATATTATTCCCTTTACATATTACCAATCTACACCCATAGTTTTGTTATTTAAAAATATTTGAAAAGAGATACATTTTATAACACAAACTTTGATCCAACTAATTGTAAGTATATGTTTTAAATGTTTAGTAAATAATTAAAAGTAGGCATTTTTGGGGTTTATTAGTTTTGTTCTTTTTCTATTAAGCTCGGTCTTGCACATTGTGCGATTACAACAAATGATATGAGATAAACCCATTTACACTGAGCTGCTTGCTAAATATTACAACTATAATCTAAAACCCCAGTGGCAATAAGAGAGAGATACAAAAATTCACAAGTCGATATTACAATTCTAAACACAAACATATATGGCAATGACAAGGGTACACCAAGAATAAGTGGCTTTCACCGTGTATCTGTCCAATATAATTGACCCAAGAGAGCCTAACAGAACCAATCCCAATGAAGTATTAAATGAAATACACGCAAAGAGTTTTATTCACACTTCTAATCAAACATCAAGGAAATCCAAACAAAGAAAAATCAGGCTCCCTAACTAAAGGTCTTGTCTATTTCCATCTAACCCGTTAAGACACTTTCCCCAAACAAAGAGATTAAACCCAGTTGTTTTAATTGCCAAAATAAATATTTGTCAGCGTAAAAAAATGCTTATAATTTGTAGACATATCTCTAACAAGAGCTCTAAAGGATGTAAGGACAACTTAAATTTAATTAACAATTAAATTGGCATAAACTTTCGACTGGACCAAAGTCTACAAATCTGATTAAAATCCTGAAAAAATAAATGGCATCACCAAAAGTTCGTTGTTTTAACTATTTTGACTTGGACTTCTCCTAATTATTATGAAACTTTGGTTAAAAAATGTAAAGTCAATTACATTTTACCAGAAAAAGGTCGGCAGATATACATACATTAACAAAGACAATCCTAGCTGATACTTAAATCCAAAAAAACCCATTTTAAAAACGAAGTATTCTTAAAATTCGAAAAAGCATAAAGTTGTAAAAGGAATACAAAATCAAATGAAATTAAAAATGTAGAACTAATAGCCTACCACAATGAAAATTTGAAACGTTAAATTTGGGGGGAAAATGAAATAAAAGGTAATTGCCCATCCAAGCACCATGACCTCTCCAGAGACAATTTCGGTACTAGATATGATAAATAAAATGTATATCCTTGTTCGCCGCTGTCATAGGAGGTGTAACCGTGAGAAAGACGTCGTGCCGTTGAAATACTAGGGAAACACACATTCGACGTCATGAAAATATCTGCAGCAAGGAAAACTCTTCAAAAATGTTGTCTAATGCCGCAGTGGAAACTTTCACTAATACTGACTCGATTTGGGATCCAAGTTGGACCAAGTCACAACCCAATTTGACTGAGTTGAAGCCGATTTGTGCTGAATCAGACTCCATCTTCCTTGACTCATGGTATGACCAGTGACTCAATCCGTGACTCAGAGAAGGTCTGCATCCTGAGCCATGAACATGAGTCAACAGAACCATAACGAACATTAGTCACCATGAGAACCCTGGCTGACCACCGTGAACCACTAGTTGAGCCTGAGCCACTCACAACAGCATGAGTCACTAGTAGAACACCGGTAAACCACTGCGAACACCGGGAGTAGGCATCGCATCCTAAGCCACTGCCATAAGTCGGCGAAACTCTTGGCCGAAGAGTCCCCGTCATGAGATGACCCAAGACCTCATCCGAGCCACCATGAGTGGACGAGAAAACCACCGCAAACTACCAGGAAACCGCTGCAAACCATAATGAATAACGAATCTGGAACGCCGCACCACCGTGGATGCAAACCATATGTGGGTAGCACAAATCTCGGGCGAAGAAAACTCATCGATATTTGGCGCTCTATTCACAACTGTTGCGTAAATCTCTAGGAGGTTTGGTATGGAGGTTAAGGATGGAAATGTGGCGGGTTTCAGTGGATGTACACCCGCATCCACCCTAATGGAGCGGGTAAGGTTGTAGTTTTGGTAGGGGGTGGGGCGGGTATGGGTATAAAAATTGATACCCACCATGGGTAGTGGGTCGGACATGGATATTAGTTCATACCTCTCCACCGCACTATACCTGCTATGTACACACTAATTTATTATAATATTTTCTTGAAATATTATTAAACTTTTAATATTAGAAATATTAATTTTAAAGTAAAATTTTATGTGTTTTTTTTGGAAATATAGATTGGGTGAGTAAAATGGATTTGAAGTGGGTATGGAGACCCACGTGGGTGATGGGGTGGGGTGGATTTTAAAGTTGTACTCGCAATGGTTAATGGAGCGGGTATGAGCATGAAAATTTTAGATGGACATGGGTGTCAAGATACCTTAACCCGTGAAACCCCCCACCCAACCCCAACCCAACCCAGAGTCAGGGTTTCAGTTTTCTAATGCCACATATTAGAGTTTGAAGCAAGCATTTCATTTGTATATATTTTGTTGTAATACTTATATATTAAGGGGTCGTTTGGATGAAACAGGGAAAGAGAAAGGAATCGGGAAAGAGAAAACAAGAAAAAGGAGAGGAGTAACTCTATTTTTAAAATTTGTTTGGTTCAATTGTGGAAATTAAATCAAATTCTTTTTCATTCCCTTTGTTACTGTTTGGTTCATGCTAGGGAAACAAATATTAATTTCAAACATCATTTATAAATAAAAAAATAACACACATAAGTGTAAATTATTTCAGATTATCAAATCTGCTAAAAATATATATAAGTATTTCATGAATTATTGTCATAACTAGTTCATATAAAAAATATTAAATATAAAATATGTAGTTCATCATCTTTAATATATTAATATGTTGTATTTGATTAAATAAATATGTAAATCTATTTATAATTTTTTGTAAATATTTTATTAACATATTTTCATCTTTACAAATATTTTTATTTCATATCACATGCGACAAATTTATTTTTAAAATGTGTAGTTTTTTTAATGTAAAAATGTGCTAATAATGATGTTAAAAAAATCACATACGTAAATATTTTAAAATGAACATCTAGAGGATATTATTTAAAAATATATAAAATCGATGCAAATACACAGTATTACATAATATATTATATCCATCAACACATAAATAATTTTCTAATAAAATAATTATATTTTATAAATTAAACATTGTTTATTTAACATCGAGAACCATATTACACCTAAATATCACGACCTCCATCAAAAGCATTAAAATAAAATTAAAATTTCACGTATTGCCTATTCATCTGGGTAGGACAGCGGTAAAATATTCAATTTCTTTGGTTGACCTCTATAATATATATAATATTTATTAAACAATATTATTTTTTATAAAATTATATAAATATTAATTTTATTAATATTCCATCCATGTACAACTCGAAGAATAAAATTGAAATATTATTTTTTACGTATAAATTTTAAAAAAAATCTTAAATTTAATTATGTTAAAGTATAATATTAATATTTAATATATTTCTATTTCTAATATATAATTATAAAATAATAGTATTTATATAAAAATAATATCTTTATTATAAAAAAACATAACTATCATAAAGTTTATAAATAATTTTTTACTTAAAAAGGGTTCATATAAAAATTATAGTTTCATTTAAATTCGACCTATATACAATAAAAAAAGTAAAATTACAATTTTTTGGCTGTTAGTATAATTGAAGGAATAATCATTAAATTTTATTTTTTATTTTGATAATAAATATAAAGTATAATCTTGTTTTGGAGTTGAGAAAACAAAGAGAAAAATGGAAGGCTAGAGGAAGGTTACAAAGAGGGAAAGGGAATCTCAGGCACAGGGTAAGACTAGAGAATCACGATACCCCCAATTGAGAGAATTGTAAGATTAGAGATGGGGAAAGAGAATGATAAAAAAGTCAAACAATAACTAAGAAAATCAAGATTTCAGATTCCATTTCCTGATTCACTCCAACCAAAGGCCTCCTAAGTTATGAGTGTGTCTCTTGATAGGCAGTCTGCATATAAGTTTATGGACAAACCACTTTCTTTTACCTTATACACTACCTTTATTAAATTACATATTAAATTTTGAAATTTTGAAAACATTTTTCATAGTATGTATTTTATATTTTCACATTCAAATACATATTATTACTCGTTTAACTTTTAAAATATAATATTAAATTTTATAAAAAATTATAACATTTAATGTAAAAGTCACTGTGAATTGTCCATAAAATTATGAAACCTCAAGAACGCATTTATTGAGAGTTTCTCTTAAGTTATATATTTGTGATTACATAGCTACTTTACGCAATGATTTTTACTCTAGCATGAAATATGACCGTCTTGAATTTAGTAAATTTATTTTCCCAATCGTTACCTGCTTGCCTGCTACAATAACTTAACGGACAACCAGATTTTCCTAATCGTTCAGTATCTTGTTCGTGAGAAGTGCGTGGTCACCTTGTTGGCCTAGACTCGTGTATTGTACTCCCCGTACCAATTTAAATTGTACACTTGTTGTTTGGACATTATTTTTTGTTAAAATTTGATAACATATTTGAATAGGTACATGAGTAACAATATTATCATGTGATATATAGTTGAATTCATTGTAACAATTAGTTTATAAATATCAACTTTTTACTTGCTGTTTTTATACGTAATTAAACATATCAATGATTAAACATATTTCTTGAACAGCTCAATAATAATTGTTGTGCAATTTGACCTGGTGCACTGGGAGTAGCAAGAGTTTCGCGATGATTGTGATGACGAGAATTCATGATCGAAAGGCGTATTTATGCTTTGCTGATACGTTCGGCCATACAGAATCATAGAAATGGAATTTCAGTCCCCACTATCTTCAATTTGTGTAGGAGGTCGGCCGCATTCGGATGGTCGCTGGAATTTGGAATTTTTGCTTTTCCAAGTGTGCCAACTTCAAGCCTGCGTCGCTAATGGAAAGTGGAAGATAGACGTAACATCTTCTTTTCAACCCCGTCTCGCTAATCGTAGATACTCCCTCTGTCGCACCTCAAATTACAAGAAATCTTTTTCATATTTTTCAACACATATTTGACTATTAATATATTTAACTACATATTATATCGGTAAATAAAAATTACTTTTTAGAAACTACTTGTTAGGATGAATCCAACGATATCATTTACAACAATATTATTATTTATATATTTATTCAAATATTTAGTCAAAGTTTTCTTAGTTTGACTGAATTTTTGATTACTCGCAATTTGAGCTGGGACGGAGGGAGTAAGAAAAAAGAACTATTCTCGAATCAGCTCCAGAGGATGCAACAGGGAGTTATGACAGATGAAGTCCAAATATAAATGGCAACAATGAAGTTTCAGCTAGAAAAGCACTTTGTTATGGAGGAAAACAGGTAGAAGCAAAGGGCTAAGCAACACTGACGGGAAAGGGGGACGAAAACATTTTCCTTGCTATTGCAAATAAACGTAAAAAAGGAAATACCAATCATGCCTAATTGACAATCATGGGCAATGGTGTACAGATGAAAAAGACATGGAAACTATCATCTCGGGACACTTCCAAACTTTGTTTGAGAGCCCGCATCCATACCCTCTTATGATCAACCACTTGACTGATAAGGTCCCATCAAAAGTTTCATCGGTTTCAAGAACAGAGCTCCTAATAAATCCCCAGGTCCTAATGGAATGCCTTCATCCTTCTTTCAAAGATACCGGATGATTTGACGTAGTCAGAAAATCAAAATAAATCAACAAGCACGAATCTTTGAAGAACAATCAAGGGTTGCAAGCACAAATCCCAAGTTTTGGTCTGAAATCCATTAGAGAAAATTATTCTTGAAAATTATTATTATGAATGATAAAATCTCAAAATAGTACAAGAGATTCTTAAAAACTATAATGAAACCCGATAAAAAAGGAAATTCGGAAATAAATCTGAGATAAAACAAAAATTGGAAAACAGTAAAAACAGTAAATTGTCGTTTTGAGGACTTAAACGAGATCAAATGTTTAAGTTCCTAATGCCTTGTAATTTCCTAAGTTCCTTTGTGGTGTTTGTGTTGCGAATTTAAGTTCGTAATGCTTTGTAGAACATTTATAGACGCTTTTGTTAATCTAATCAACTAGTTTCTTAGTATTTATGCCGTTTTTCTGGAATTTCATGGTTGTGAATGATGTTTATTATAGTTAATGATGTTTTGTATTTTTCTAATAATTTTTTTGCGCTTGTAT
>JAULKK010258280.1:0-15207 GCA_032355705.1 Rubia peregrina
CAACATATATGGAAATGATTCTCCTCTTCCAGCTAGCTGCGTAAATTCTCCAGAGTAAACCTTAGGGTATGCACTAGAATGATCAGCTACTTGGATTAGCACCCCAATTTTGTGCAAAGTACTTATATTGAGGCTTTCGTACAAAGAATAAGGAATAACATTTATTGAAGCACCTAAATCAAGCATGATTTTTCAAAATGTGTGTTTCCTATCATTCAAGGGATTGCGAACATGCCAGGATCGCTACATTTAGGATGTATCCCATGCATAAGCAGTGATTTCAAATCCAAAGGTTAATCATACTCTGGCAACTTTACGATTCCCTTTGGTACCAAATGGAGACATGTTCATTTTACCCCACTCTTAAGCTCATTCTTTACTTTTTTTTCTATTCATAACACACAATTCCTCAAGAAATTTAGGATATCTGAGAATTTGCTCAATAGCATTCAAAAAAGAATATTTACCTCACATCTACGAAAGACTTCAAAGATGTCCTTGTTGTCATCTTTCCTTCGTTAGTCTTTCAATGCTTCCAGAAAGGGTGATTCCGGCACATAGGAAGGAACTTCCGTCATCTTTTCTTTCTTGTGAGGAGGGGATGGTGGCCCGGGATTGGAATCTAATTTTTTGATGATGTTTTCTTCCTCAATATCCCTCCTCTTACTCACTTTTTCTTTAGCCAACTTCTCGGCCTCTTCCTCTACTTATTTCTCAAAATAATTCAACCTTCTTGGGGTCATTCTCAACAAGTTCTCATTCCTGGGAAGTACGTAACTACTTACCAATTCTCAAAGTGATTGCGCTTGCATTTTGGCGAGGATTCAATTCCAGTTGGGATGGAATTTTTTGTGAATATCTTGATTATATCTTGACTCATTTGAGTCTCCAAGCTCTTGATGCTTGACTCGACATTTTCTTGAAATTTTTTGGCCTTTTCCACACTAAGGCTCAATCTCCCTGAAGCTTGCATCACTTCATCATTTGACATCCATGTACTTTCACCTTGATCACGAGGCTTGTATTGAAGCCTTTGGAATTGTGGTTGAGAGGGTTGGTATTTTTGTTAAGGAGGGTGATATGGTTGAGCATCCCCTCCTCCTGAGCATTTCTAAATCAAAGATTGTAATGGTCTCTCCTATTAGAATTGTAAGGCTTATTTAGGTATCCTTAACCACCTTCGTAACCTTGGTTGCCTTGATAACCTTGCCCTCCTGATATCCCATAGCACTCACCACCTCGATATCCCATGGCACTCACCTCACCTACGAACACTTACAAACGAGGGCAATTGTCTGTTGGATGCGCCAATGAAAGAATTTCACATAACTTCACATGTGGTACATTTCCAGACTACGTCATCAATGACTTCACCATTGAAGTGAGGCCCATCATTTGATCCTCTAGCTTTCCATTTTTGGGGTTGGCATTGGTCTTTTTTGGATTTTTCCTTCACAAATCAGGTCTTTAACTAAAAGTCCTTGACTCCTTGGCCAACTCTTCGTATAACTCCATAGCTTCTGCCGAACACTTGTTTCCAGTGGATCCACCACGAGCTCCCCTTACTAAAATTTCCCCCTCGTCAAGTAGACCATTGTGGAAGTAGTACACCAAGTCTCCTTCCAAGTACCCATGATACGACAACTCAAAAGAAGCTTCTTGAACCTCTCCCAATAGTACTAAAAGGACTCTTCATGCCATTGGAGGATGTTGCTAATTTCTTGCTTCAAAGTAGTAGACTTAGAGGTCAGGAAGTACTTGGAAAGGAACTTCCCCTTCAATCCATGAGTTGATACTCTAGGAAAAAAGATAATGAAGGAAATCTCTTGCGACATCTCTCAAGGAAAATGAGAAGACCTTCAACTTGTAATTCTCTCATCTACTCTCTCAAAAATCATACCACAACACACCATATGGAAATCAGAGAGATGTTTATTGAGATCCTACCATTGCCTACCAAGAATTGAAGGTAGCAAGTGTACCAATCTGGATTTTAGCTCAAAGCCCCCAGTATGCCCAACCGCCGGATAGGTGATGCACATCAGTTGTTGCTCAAGATTGGAAGCCTAGTTTCTCTGAAAAGAAATTGCCTCAAAGAAACATTCCCTTCTTGAAGGTGAGGGGGTTGAGGCTCGTCTCCGAGATTTTCATCTTGATGCTTCATAGAAGTAGTAGGTTCCTAAAAATGGTCACTACAATGGGTGTTATTCTCACTCTCTAACAAAATACTTCTAGCCATCTTATGGTTCAATTTTAACTCGTGGTCATAGTGTAGGGGTTCTTGTGAAGAGGATCGAGTATGCACCAAACACTAAGAACTTGAACAATACGTCTCCAAGTTATCCAAAAATCAACTAAACCCTAAATAAGAAGAACTAGCAAGTATTCACACAAATATGCCCAAACACTTAAAAATATACGCCTCTTCCCCAGCAGTGATGCTAAAATTTTGGAGGTCGTCGCCATACCTCTCAAATATTAAATTGATTACTCTAGTTAATTTCTATACTACAACTAGGTAGATAGTGGTTAGAGGGATCGTTCACGAAGAAAGGGAGTTTTCCTTAGTGTTCATGCATATAGGATTAAACATAGGCATGTATGTATATATATAAAAGCAATTAAAGGGACAGGGGAGGTTTTGGTTTGAATTTCCTAAGTTATGAAATGGAAAGACAAAGCAACAAGCATAAAAGAGAAATTAAAATAATCATGCAACGAACTACAATGATTTGATTAAACACAAAGTACAGGACCTTAGGCGCAATTGATTTCCACTTCCGAGCCTTTTATCTATACTTTAATCCATAACCTATTTGCTACCTTGACTACTTATTGTTAAGATGACCCTTCCATTCATTTTTTTTTTATTGATTTACAAGAGTGGATTCGACATCTCTTGTAAACCTCACTAATGATCGTTTTAGTAAAAAAAATGCCTAAAAATATCCCATTAATAGCATTATGTATGCAAAATCAATAAGCTTAATAACAGTTTTAAACATTAAATCAAATTTCTAAGCATTTAACCAATTTATGCATTTACTAAGATTAATCAAGAAACTTAAACAT
Organism: Rubia peregrina; assembly: GCA_032355705.1. Taxonomy (NCBI): domain Eukaryota; kingdom Viridiplantae; phylum Streptophyta; class Magnoliopsida; order Gentianales; family Rubiaceae; genus Rubia; species Rubia peregrina. The sequence continues at coordinate 3,073 of JAULKK010258280.1, forward strand.
TTCTTGATTTCTCCTACTTGCTACCTTATGATAAATATGACAAAGGAATCAACATCATCACATTCATCTAGAAATTATAACATCATCAACCCAATTAGATGGTCTAAATCATGCTTTTGATTCCACATCATGAGAGAATAAATTAGCTACTTTCATTAGCTCCTAACAAGTTATCATACAAGCATGTCATATCATCAAACTTCAAATCACATAAATGACATCAACAACCATATTTAAAACTCTATAAATGAATAATAGTCATAGTATTTTATAGATAACTAGGGTTCTCAAGACATGGGCAAGGAAGCTCAAATCAATTGCTCCAAAGAGTAAATTTAGCAATCATCCACATGAAAGATGAACAAGATGAAAAATAATGGAAACTAGAGTTTTTGTAGAGAGGAAATATGCCAAGAGAGAAAGTAATAAGATAGAGTATGAATGGCCTCCAAAAGAATAAGAAAAAACATGTAAGTGGCTAGTGGCCCGTTTGTCGGGGACCGCAAAGCAAATGGCGAACTACTTCTACCAAATTTCAATAGTTGGCCTTCTTCTTCAGAGTCTTCTTTCTTCAAAATATGAATTCTTCAAAACCCAAACACTTCAAATGGAAATCTTCAATACGAAATAAAACACTTTGAAATTTCTCTTCACTTATGTCCCTAATCTATTACAAAAGTAGACTTTGAATGTGTTAAAATTTGATATAAATCAAGCACATCAAAGGGGTTAATTACCTTCGAAGAGCTTGTTGGCATCAAAAGTGAGGTTACGGGGATGAAAAAGTAGAGTCGGAAGGATTGGAGTGCATCCCTAATTACGGAGATGGTGATACGGTTTTTTATAGAGCATAACCTTTGTGTGATAGTGAGAATTCTCAGCTAGTTCTACATTATGTGACAGAGGCATGAGAATAGGTTTATATGGTTAGAGGTGATAGAATCTATGATCAAAGGCATTAATCAGTCATGTTATGTATATACCCCAAAGAATAGTTAATAATAGTTTAAATCTTGTTGCTTGCATGCTTAGTTGTTTGTTAGAAGGAACCCCCTAATTATCTGTATTAAAGCTCTAAATATTCTCGAGACATAATCTGAGTGGCCTGATTGCGGGTTGTGTCAAGCTAACTCTTGAATTCTTGTATCTCTATGGACGATCCCAGACTTGCCACTAGCTACTTTATTGTAGTTAGTAGTGAGTACGGGAACAACAGTACAAATTTCTATCTTTGACACCGCATGTTAATTCTCCTACAAGGTGAAAACCATGCCTGGTCCGATTCAATCAAATACGAAATCATATTTAGTTCAAGCAATTGTACACATTACGAGATAATTGTCTCAGCTACGACATTGTATTCACAAAGAAGTGAGAGCACCATTGTTGCTGTCACCTTCAAAGCATCAAAGACTACGAAACTCGTTTAATTTTATCAGTTTTACAGTGCCACAATCTATAACTGGAGAACCAAAGAAGCAGAGAAGAAGTTATAATGTTCCAAAGCAAGACCTAGAGAAGAAGAAAAAGGTTGAGCAATCCTTTAACACCTAGCAAGAATCTACACACACAATATCTACAAATATTTCAAGATACAGTGGGATATTAGAATGCACCAAGAGAATATTTGGAATGAATAGAGGAACCTTGTGCATTTATGAAGTTTTTCGCAAAAACAGTACCTAAAAGGCAGAATTAGTTCTATACACAAAGGCAACATCAGCAGAGCAGGAAAAAGTGCAATGTTCCTGCAAACACTTTGATAAAGTCTGGTTCCTCTGCAGGCACAACTTACGTGTACTGCACTTATGCAACGAAACAAGAATCCTGGACAATTACATAAGCTTGAGATGGACTAAGATAGAAAAATGGAAATATGGAACAATGAAACAACGATCTCAAGCGTAATGCAGGTAATGAAATTTTTCAATATTTATATAGTTATGGATGAATTTTTAAATTAAATAGTATTGTGAATATATAATTTCTTAGCACTTATAGTGATGTTTCTATGTTTCCGAATGAGGTTAATATTTAAAATAGTGGTGTTTGTAGTTTGAATAATGATGTTTATTGAGTTTTGGATGACCTTTTCTTAATTAAATAGTAGTATGATTAGTATATGAACTTTTTGGTACATTTGCTGATGTTTCTATAATACTAAATGAGGTTACTATAGTTATCAATGATATTTACATTTTATATATTGATGTTTTTCCAAAATGCCATGACTGTATACGTTTCCTTGATTGCTAAGCACCAGCACCGAGAGACAAAATACCATGGCGTCTACTGATGACAAGAAAATTCAACAGCTTGGTATTAAACAGTGAGAGAAATATTGAAGTAAGAAGAATTTTGGAAGAATATTTTGATAACCACTATCAATGCCCTAACCTCACGTCGAAAAGTCTACAATTTCAGAAACCAACATGATAACTCAAGCAGGAATCGAACTTGCACCTATTATCCTGAATCCAAAATATAAAAAACAAAGGGAATGAGAAAAAGGGGAAAATCAGAAATTTAAAGAAAGAAGTTACGTGCCAATAATTTTGGCTCCAAAAAACCAAACCCTCATATGTTTTTATTTGTTCTGTGTCAGCATGAAGTTGCAACTATGTATTCAATTGAATTATCATAACTTCATCATATTATGTAAGAACCTCATTTCCAGATGAGGAACATCATTAGCACTTGGCACACCAGTTTTTGAATTGTGCAAAGTTCGAAAAGCAAAAAAATGTTTTTACTACTTTAGCTGATGATTCAATAATACATAATGAGATTACAGTTTTTGGCATGGATGTTTGTAGTTTTTGGTGATGTTTCTATAGTATTTCTATTTAAATTAATTTTTGCAGGAACTTCATTTCCCAGATGACGAACATCATTTTGTAATAATTAACGTCATTAGAGATTAACTAAACCTCATTAGATAAAATATAAAGGGTTGAGATGACTGAAATCTCAAAAAATATTAGTCTAATTTGAATAAGATGGAACCATCCACAATGATTCAAGTCCATGGATGAAAGGGTCGGGCTGACTAGCATCTAAAAATCTATCCTACCATATTCAATATCAAAAGTCCCTGCTGGTATGCCATCATCACCCAGGAAATGACTATGCGTGGCTTCACCAGTGAGACGATAAAGTCCGCTGAGATTAATTTATCATTGGGAAATAGAGACGCAGCAACCATCAACGACGCATTGTTTCTGGAAAAAAGTTCAACTTTTCTCAAAACTCAAATTTTTTTACACTGAAAGTTTATCACATCTGTTTCAAATATTTCAAACCAAGATTGGAATCCAAAAAATTACCTGACAGAAATAAATCTTCCATATGATGATTCAACTAAAAGATACTCCGAACCAAACCCAGACTCATCAACAACAAGAGGAACATCATTAATTAAGAGCTTTGCCACACTAAAATCCGATCCAAAGGGATCACAATACCAAATTTCACAAACCTCAGTAGTAAAACAAGTTACATAAAGCCTACCATAAAAAATAATAATATCACAAAAGTTAAAAACTAGTTTCACCTCCAACCTAGTATCGTCTCCGAACCTCCAAACTCCCCAACTACCAACTTAAAAAATTAACCTGATGAGACGTCAAATGCATGTTTTTCTTGAAGTATTTAACATCTCTTATGTTATCTTTTTGTGGGTAGATTTCTAGGTTTATGTAGGTTTATTTAAGGGGTTTAGATGACCAATTTTGGTTTTCTTATCTAAATCCTTCATATTGTAACCTCTTTTGAGTCTTGTATTTTTGTCCTTACGAGAGCCTAGATTTTATTTTGTGAAATTACTTGTAGATTGCTTATAAGCGCTTCAGAGTGGGATTAATGAAGGCCAATTGCAAAATTGGTAGAAGATTGAAGGCGGCGAGTCAAAACGTGGTAGAAGGTAGACAAGTCGAAGAAAATAGCCAAGTGTTAAAGTGTCAAAGAAAAGGCACGACCCATGAATGGAGATCAGATAAGAACTTCATGTCCAGATGATGGGATGTGCAAAAATGCATGCCATGTGTATTCAAAAGGCAAAAAAATGAAGACCAATATGAAGACTGCAATTTTGCATGGACCATGCGCTCAGACCCTGATTTCCAGCGCACCCAGTGCCTTGTAAACTGGCACGGCTCATGACAACATGGCGCTAGGGTTTCCCACTTGAGCTTCTTGAGGCCAATTTAAAGAGCCTTTAGTCTTCTAGGATTTAAGAAGTAGTTTGTTAGCATTAGTTTTGTAGGAAGAGTAGGCTAGAAATTCTCTCTCTAGGGTTTTCTCTCTTCTCTCTTCATTTACTCTTACATTTATGGCATTTATTCTTGTGATTTCCATGGATTTAATGCTAGTAGAGTAGTTTTATTTCTTGGGGTAGTATTTGTATTCATGATTTGATTTGGATTTGTGAGATTCTTAAATTCCCCTAATTTTCTATGCTATGATTATTGTTTGTGATTTATAGATTATATTCTTTTATAATTTATTCCATGACATGTTTTATGACGCACAAGTGATTTCACTCATTGTATAGTATCGTGCTAGGCTTGAATGCTAAATTGGGATTGTTAGATTATTGGTGCTATTATAGTCTTTTGAGTACATAGGAGATGTGTGCATTAGTTTTTTCGAGTAGCTTGTATTTTATTTTATTTTTTCTTTAGCTTTAGTTTTATTTGGTTTTGTGTAAATCTTATTTTGTTAGCTTTTCTTTTATTATCCTAATCTTGTGTGGTAGTTTTGTTTGAGGATGAGTATTGTATCGTTCCTTGTGTATGGTACAAACCCGTGCCAACAAATTTTGGACTTTACATTACTTACCAAATTACACAGGTAGAGGGATAAGGATAAGGGTTAAAGAAGCGCTTCCATGGGACCCAATTGCTGAAGAGGTTGAGACTGTGAATTAGATGGTGAAAGAAAACAGGACGCTTAGGGAGTTGATGGCTCCTAACATGGAGAATCAACCCATATGCATCATCTTCCCGCTACTCCCACCGAACATCACTTGTGAGCTTAAGAGTGGCATGATCCAATGCCTGCCGACGTTCCACGGTATGGACGACGAGGATCTAAACAAACACTTGTCGAAATTCCACCTTGTATGCACTAACACGAGCCACCGGGTGTCTCTGAAAATGACCAAAACTTGAGATACTCTTCGTTGCGGCAAAGGATTGGTTGTATTGATTTCTGCCGAGGTGCATCATATCATGGATAAACATGAAGATGAGGTTAATCGAGAAGTTCTTCCCCACCTCTAAATTCACCAGACTTAAGAAGCAGTTATCCAACATCTCCTAGTTTCCCAATGAGACTATCTCCAAGTATTGGGAATGGTTCAAGAGGTTTCTCGCGAGTTTTCCCTGTCATTCTTTCAAGGATGGGGACTGGGTTTATTACTTCTTCAAAGGGATCTATGACAATGACATGAGGATGGTCAACGTTGCATGCAACAGGTGGATCGCTAATAAGAGTATGAAGAACGCGATGACACTCTTCTAGGAGATGGCTAATGGGAAACGGTAGTTTAGAACCCAGTTGAAGACGAAAGTGATGGATGAACCAACTCATTCCCCAAAACTGGAGAATCAATTTTATACTCTTGCTTCCATGATGAAGGAATTTATGAAGGGGAGAGTTCAACAAGCCAAGATGTGTAGAATATGTATCCTAGACCACCCAACGGATATGTGAACTCAAGTGGTGGATGAATTTGAAGAAATTAAGGTATTGACGTATCAAGGAGGTAATAAAAATTTAGAAGGAGGCAATGACAAGGGTTCATAGGGAACCAAGAAGGAGAGAACCAGGATCAAGATCCCTATGCTAACACCTTCAACCCCCACTACCATGATCACCCTGATTTTCGTTGGCATGAGGACTGACAAGAGCAAGGAAATGTCTATAGGGGAGGACAACAAGGGTACAAATGGGAAGGTGCTCTGCCACCACCCTACCCAAGGGGTGAGGGGACTTCAAACAACTGAGAAGACATTTACAAGGTGGATCACAAAGAGTTAATGGATTCCATTGCTCAAATCATCAAGAGCAATGAGATCTTCTCGGAACGGACTAGGAGGGATATTGAAGAACGGACTATGTAAAAAAATGTGGGCGCCATTAAGTTTCAAAATGGTAAAGAGATGATGGAAGCCGAGAAGGACAAGGTGAAATAGGGATGATGTTGTGGCAGAGAAAACCACGGTCGCCCTTGAAGAGAAGAATATAGTCATTGAAGAGGAGTCTGAGCAAGACGTCTCTACCACCAAGGTGAACAAAGTCACCCCTCCACCTCCATATTTGGAGGCTTTGAGGAGCAAATTAAAGGTGGCATCCAACGCCAACCAAATTTGTGAAGTTTTCAAGAGGTGTGAGGTAAGTATCCAGCTCTTATATGTGATTGATCAAATTCCCCATACGCTAAATTTCTAAAGAATGAATGCACTGAAAAGAGGCCTAAGTCGTTAAAATTTTTAGGAGAGTTGAAAATAGGGGGGTTAGCCACATTAGATCACAAAAGTTAACCTAAAAAGTGTGATGATCCCAACATGTTTTAAATTCCCATCCATTTATGTGGTAAGGAAGTAAGTGATGACATGATAGACCTTGGTGACTTAGTTAATGTCATTCCCTATAGCCTTTACGAATCTCTTAATTTATGGGAATTTAGGGACACTAGGGTGATAGTCCAATTGGTTGATCATTCCCAAGCTAGTCCTAGGGGGTAGTTATGGTTAGAGTTGGTAAGTTAGTGTTTCAGTGGACTTCTATGTCCTCGACATGTCGCACAATGGACGTGCACCCCGAATCTTGTTGAGGACACCGTTTCTCAAAATTTTTAGGACCAAGATAGATGTCCACCTAGGCATATTGACCCTAGAGGATGAAATAGATCGGGTGGCTTTGAAATATATAAATTTAATCATGTATCACCTAATTCTTCTCTTGCTTGCAATGACATAAGTGTTTGTGAGGATATTGATAATGTTCATATATCTTACTTGAGTTCAGAGATTATGAACTTGTGTATGATTGATGAGGGGTTGTATAATGAGAGCTAAATGAAATATGAAAGTGTTGAGAGCTTTTGTGACTTGCATCATTTTATTGTTGCAATATCTATGATTAATGTTTTTCCCAATGTTATTGAACACTAATATACAACAGTTAATGGAGCATGGGAAGAACTTAAAACCTCCTAGATCTACTCCTAAACCCAAGGACAAAGCTAAGGCATTGACATTGGTAAAAATTGCACATGAATCCCCAATCTGGAGTCGCAGATGGCAACTCTAGAGACCCAGCGGTAAAGATTTTCTACGTGAACTTTGAAAAATAAAAATTCAGTGATTTTTCCTTTATTTAATTGTTCTTATTTTCTGTTGTTTTTTCTGTTCTTTTTGTGTTACAAGAAGATTTTTTGAAATTTTTGGTTAAGAAATTATTTGAATTGAGTCCCGTGTTTCAGTTAGAAGAAATTAGGAAGTTGGGCTGAAAAGTAATGAAATTGGCTGAAAGGCTAGGACTGTTCGAGGGGCACAGGCCATGCCAAGTTACACTGCATGTGTATGAAGAACTGGTATGAGGCCTTCAAGTTACACTGCCCGTGCCAGAGGATTATATTTGCAGCTTTTTGGGAGAAATAAATTTTGCCAAATTAAGCAGTTGTGCCACGTCGGATCTACAGTTTTCCTCTTCCCTAAATTGGGTAATACCAGGTTGAAATACACCAAGACATAACATCTCCTCCGAACATGAATTGAAGAAATTTTAACTCACAAATTTTCCCTTTCTTCATAAACCATTAAAACCTTCATATATCTCTCTTTTCTTAAACACCCCATTTGAAAAACATCATTAATCATCTGAATAAAATTTGACCATATCTTCTTCAATCAATGTAGAGAACTTATCATACTTCTATAACCCTAAAACATTCATCCTTGTTTCACAATAAGAAAAAATAATTCAAATTTGGGAATTTTCTCTCAAGGGAGAGCATTCTTTGCTTTCCTTATGTGATATTCATCGCCTAAATTGGAAATTTGGGTAATCCTTTAAACTTCATGTTTACTTGATTTCATTGGCATGATTTTGGATGTGAGGGAATTTGATATTTGAAAAAAAATTGCATGCTTATGGGTGGGTGGGTAGTATGCATGCTTGTATGTTCGACTAATGGTGGGAAGAGTATGAACTCTTGGTTTTGATTATGTGATGTGCTAAATATTGGATGTTTAGGGAAGCATGATTCTTGATAAGTGATGATTATATTGATGATTAGAAGTTTGTATCTTTTCATTACCATATTCTCTTATTTTTGTTATAGAATGGGTTCTAAGAGGAGCTGAGTGGAGAAAGGAACCACCTCCTGCACTGAGAAAGGGAAGAGTTTGGCCCAATTTAGGAGGCAAGGGCCGAGCTAACCCATTGTGTATACTACCTTAGTTGTCAATGAGTTCATGGGTTTGAACAGAATTTATGGGAGTGCGACTCGGAAATGGAAGAACTTGGATATGGCAAAGAGGATGATACTAGAAACAAAGTTCACGTGCAAAGAAACTTTGGAATCAATCAGGCTACTCCAACCCGTGACTTACTTTTTAAGTTGGGTTGGCCTAGAGGGATTCCTAGAGATGCACTCAAAGACTTACATACGATGAACTTTGGAGTTTCTAGCCACTGTTGAGAAAAATACCGAAAATGAAAAGAGAAAGACTATCTCATTCCACCTTGATGACAAGGATTACACAATGAACCATCGGGAGTTGCAAGGCTAAATCCATTCTTATCCCCAAACTTGTTGCACAAGTGATTTTCCTTTCTAAAGTGTAGCTCCTGGGAATATATCCTCTTAAATCCTTCAGTCCCTGTGTTGTTTTTCAAATCAAACAAATTTCCCCTCCACAAGTTCTTATCATTTATGGTCCCGGGGTTCAATATTCCACCTGCACCAGCCACTTTTGACCTTTTGTTCATATTTTCCAGGTTCATTTCTCGTAAAATTGCTGTCTCCACCACCTTAGGTAATGTCATCAGCTTAAAAATCTAACTATTGGCTTGAGAACCTCTTTTAAACCACTCGAAAAAGTGGATACAAAGTATTCTTCACTCAATTGACGATTTTTACTAATCAATAATGCTTTCAGCTCATCAAATATTTCCTGGTATTCTCTCACATAATTCCTTTGATACAGCTTGTTAAACTCCTCAATAACAATTTTCCCACAAATTTATGAGAATCTTTGCATCACAACCATATGAAACTCCTTCCAAATAGTAAAATTCATATAGGATTTCTCATCCTGATACAAGATCTATGCCTTCCCATCTAGGTATAGTTCCACTGACTCAACTCTAACCAGATCCATTATTTGAAAATATTTAGTGATCTTCTCATAACTACGAAGCCATTCATGAGTATTATCACCATAAAATCAAATCAAATCTATCCTAGCTTGCAAACTACAAGCATTTTTACAAACTACAGTTCTTTAGTTCTCAAAGGCATTCATATCATGCATTGGTACCCTAGGGTTAAGAAGGATAGGGAAATTTTCTTTAACTCTACTTCCCGGAGGTTTAGAAATTATCTCAATAGGAGATGGAGGCTTAGGAGAGGTGTGGTGTGGATTTTTTCCAAGCATTCCCCATGTTTGAACTGACTGTTTTTCCTTTAATCCGAGTCATATTTTGCACAACACATTGCATATACTTTTTGGTTTCCATTTGTTGCTTTGAATACTCAGTTTGTTGTTTCATGAATTTACTCTGAAGCCTCTGAATTGAAACATCCACATACTTCTTCAACGTCGCCGAATCTTTCTTCATTAACAAGGATGGTTCCCTCGGCTCATGCATGAGTTCAAGCATTTTGATCTCCATGTCCTTCATGTTATTTTTAAGAGTTTTGAACCAGGTGTTCTTTTCCATGGCCAAGGAAAGATTAAGATCTAATACCACTTGTAATGCACGAGGGATTAAAAGGTAAAAACAAAGAAGATAAATGGATATTGCAGCTATTAGCTGAGAAAATACAGAGAGAGATGAGGAAGAACAGGAGAGTTTTGGGGAGGGAATTCAAGCTTAAAGAGCTCTAAAATTACATGAGTTCCAAGATGATCCCCTATTATCCCAATTACATCGTATTATGCATCAATTTCATGTCTTTCCCTTTTTGTTAGCTCAAGATAATACGTTGCCATGAACTTCCACCAACTGTCCTCTAACTGCCTCTATTTTCTTATTCATAAACATTCCCCAAAGTTATTTAATTTTGCCTTCAAATATTCGAATCCCAACAACATGTGGTGATGAGGCCCTTCACCCAAGTGGAGAGTGATAACATCGCCTTTGGCTAGTGAGGAGAGTTTAGGCCCTGACCCTCATTGGATCTAAAATCCATGAGCCACCTTATTAAGGAATAGTAATATTATGTAATTGTAATTAGATTAGAATTCCTTTTCTAGTTGAGTATAGGTATTTTGTACTACTATATAATGTACCTCAGAGCATGAATACAAACACACAATTATTACCCTGTATATTCTTCATATTAAGGAATAGTTATATTATGTAATTGTAATTAGATTAGAATTCATTTTCTAGTTGAGTATAGGTCTTTTAACTACTATATAATGTACCACAGAGCATGAATACAAACACACAATTATTACCCCGTAAATTGTTCATGGTATCAGAGCCTAAAATACTGAAAACCTAAAGAAGAAATTTTCTGCTGCTTTCCGAGCCACCACCGCCAATCGACGTCCGTGCGTTGCCTCCCGCACCGTCAGCTCCGTCGACCGTAGCTCGCTTCCCATCGCCGATCGTCCTTAGTTGCCGTTTCTCACCAGTTGCTGTTGTCGACAACTCACCTTTGTTATTTTGTCGTTGTTGCAGCCACAGATCTTCATCGTGCATCGTTCCATGCGCCACCTCCGATCCTCCACTGTGCGTCTGCTGACGATCACCACCGCTACCAATATTCCATCGCCAATCCATCGCTCGTGGTTGTCTTTTACTCGTTGTCTTCCTGCTTGCAATGCCATTTATTATCATGTTCTAGATAGTTATCTGCATTAAAATGTGTAGCTTTGTTTACTGAAAATTATTGCATTTTATGAAAAATCAGTATAAGGAATGTGATTGGTGTGAGAGAACATCAAGGGGGGTTTATTGGCTTCATCTGCTAGATCTTAATGTTCGTCCTCTTATCTCGCAGTCCATTCCGACAGTTGCTTCAGTTTCTTCTTCAAATTTATGGCATTAGCATCTTGGTCATCCCTCCTCTACGGTGTTTTCTTCTGTTTCTATTATTGATTTTAGCACAAATAAAGTTTATGTTCCTTGCTCTTTCTGTCATAGAGCAAAACAGACTAGGCATAGTTTTTCTTTGAGCAATTCGAATGCTACTTCTTTATTTGAATTAATACATTGTGATGTATAGGGTCCTTATAAAACACTATCTTCTAGTGGTGCATTTTATATTTTAACTATAGTTGATGATTACTCCCGTTCTGTTTAGGTTTATTTGTTAATTGCTAAGTCTGATGTAACATCTAGATTTATTGAATTTTTTGCTTTGATCAAGAATCAGTTTGGCCGTGTGATTAAGCGTGTCCGGGATGATAATGGTACATAATTTCTACCTTTGAGATCATATTTGGTTGAGTCTAGGATAATTTTTGAGACATTTATGGTTGATACACCACAACAGAATTCTCTTGTTGAGCTCAAGTATTACCATTTGCTGAATGTGACCTGTGCTTTACGCTTTCAAGCCAATCTACCTATTGAGTTCTGGGGTTAATGTGTTCTTACTGCTACTTATTTGATCAACCAGACACCCACAAAGCACCTTAATGGGCACACACCTTTCGAATTGCTTCATGAACGTCCTCCAAATTACAAAGTTTTGCGCGTATTTCGTTGTTTGTGCTTTGCCTCCTACATTCCCATATTCTGTGACAAGTTTTCTCCGCGAGGTCGCAGATGTTTATTTCTTGGGTATCCAGCCGGAAAGAAAGGTTATCATATTTTTGACTTGGAAACCCGTACTTTCTTCAACAGTCGGAATGCTGATTTTATGAAGACCAGTTTCCTTACATACCG
>JAULKK010258603.1:0-25418 GCA_032355705.1 Rubia peregrina
AAAGGGACAATAACAAGGGGTCCGGGGAAACCAGGGAGGAGACCAAAGGAATCAAGAACCATACACTAATTGCTTCAATCCCCTGCTACAATAATCCCCCTAATTTCTATTGGCGTGGCGACCAACAAGAGCAAGGAAATGTGTATAGGGACGGATAAGGGTATAACCGGGGAGGTAATCCACCAAAAACCTACCCCAGGGATGAAGGAACTTCAAACAACCGCAAAGAGGTTTACAAGTTAGAGTGTGGGGATTTGATGGATGCCATTGCTCAAGTCACCGAAAGAAATGACATTTTTTGTGGAGAGGACTGGGCAAGATATTGAAGAGTTTGGCACGAGGGCATTCTCAAGCATTAAGAACCCTAAGGTTCGAGTTAGACAATTGTCCACCTTAGTTAGCTAACTAGAAGAAAATATTTCTGGAAAGTTACCTTCCCAACCCAAAATCAATCCAAAGAATGTGAGTACTCTCACATTGCTGAATGGGAAAAAATTGAAGGAAGCCAGGAAGGAGAAATTGCAAGAGGTTGATCATACATTGGAGAAAAAAGATTCCACCCTTGAAGAGAAAGAGATACTCGTTGAGGAGTAGTCCGAGTAAGGCCCCTATACCACTAAGATGAAGCAAAGTCACCCTCATCTTCCATTTCTGGAGGCTTTGAGGAGAAAGTATACATGGCATCCAATGACAAGAAAATTCATGAAGTCTTTAAGAGGTACGAGATAAGTATCCAACTTCCACATGTAATTGATAAAAATTACACTCTATACTAATTTTCTTAAGAATGCATGCAATAGGAAGAGGCCTAAGATGGTAAAAAATGTAGGAAAATTGAAAATAGGGGGATTAGCCTCTTTAGCTCATAGAAGTTTACCTAAAAAGTGCTATGATCCGACATGTTTTCAATTCCCATTCACTTATGCGGTAAAAAAAGTTAGTGATTTCATGATAGATCTTGAAGCCTAAATAAATGTCATTCCCCATAGCCTTTATAAAACTCTTTATCTAGGGTTAATAGGGAGACTAGAGTGATAGTCCAATTAGCAGACTATTCCCAAGCTAGTCCTAGAGGGTTAGTTAGGGGTGTTATGGTTAGAGTTGGAAAATTATTGTTTTTTTGTAGACTTATATGTCCTCAACACATCAAATGATAGAGGTGCACCCTCACTCTTGTTGGTGAGATCATTTCTCAAAACGCCGAGGACTAAGAAAGATGTCTACCTAAGAACATTGACCCTAGAAGATGAAATTGATAAGGTTCACTCTCAAATTTATAAATATAATCATGAATCATCTAAATATTCTCTTACATTCAATGGTATTTATGTCTATGAGGAAATCGGTGATTTGGAGATTTCTTGCATGAATGGTGATATTGTGAGTCCTTGTATGATTGATAAGGGGTCACATGTTGAGAGCTTAATGAAGAATGAAAATGTTGAGGATTTAAGTGACTTCGATGATATTAGCTGTTCTATACCTATGGCGAATTGTTCTTCCATGTCTTTGAACACTAACATGCAACAGTTTCAAGAGCATGGAGAGAAGTAAAACCTCTTAGACCTCCTCCTAAACCCAAGGAAAAATACAAGGCCTCAACATTGGTGAAAATTGAACTTGAACTAACTATGAGAAATAGCCTTAAAGGTAAGGATGAATCTTTGTGGAGACCTCTCCACAAGGATGTCATAAAGGGTGGAGTGGTGGATGGAAACTCCGGAGACACAACCATAAGGTTTAACTAGTTGAATCTTGAAAGTAGAAATATGTCAGGAAGGTGACAACAAAAATATAGTGATTTTCTTAGTTTTGATTGTGTTGGTTGGTTGTTTATTTTTGGTGTTGCAAAGAATTATTTTGTAGATTTTTTTTAAAATTGATTTGAAGAAAGTCTTGTGGTTTCAATTAGAAAGAATTAGGATTTTGGCTGAATATTTAGTAAAATGGGTTGAAAATTCCCAGCAGTGTCTGGGGGACAGGCCGTGCCAAGTGACATGGCATGTGTAAGAAGAACTTCCATGAGGCCTTCATCTTACATAGCCCATCCCATAGCCCTTGCCAGATGAACAAAACTGCAGATGAGTAAAAATGCAGATTTTTGGAAAATAAAATTATGCCAAATTAAGCACTTTTCCCATGTCGGATCTACAATTTTCTTCTTCCCTAAATTAGGTAGTGCCATTTGGTACTACACAAAGAAATAACACCTCCTTTTGAACATTAATTAAAGAAGCTAACCCCTAAAATTTCATTTTCTTCACTCACTATTATTACCTTCCTATTTATCTCTCTATTCTAAACAGCTCATTTGGAAAATGACATTAATTCTCTGAATCAAATCCATCATATATTTTCCATCAATGAAGAGAACTTAACACACTTCTTTAACTCTAAAACATTCATTCCCATTTCACAAGAAGATAAATTTGAGTTTACGCATTTCTCCCAAGGGAGAGCACATTTTTTAAAAACTTTTTCTTGTGTTTTCTTAATCTCCTAAGCTTCAAATTTTTGTAATTATTTTATCACTGGGTTTAGAATTTTATTGGTTCGGGGATGTGTATACCATAGGCCCCCCTCTAAACAAGAAGTCATAGGGAGCTAAGCTGTCAGACTTTTTTAGAACAAGAAAAGTGTAATTTTAAGCTGGGTTAATAAAGTAAACTTAATATCCTTGTGAAGTTGTAATGAAAATACGGTGAAGTGAAGATTGGCTTTTTAGGTAAATATACATGGGGATATGTGGTTGAGCCTTTAGTTTATCTCTTTTTTGGGCGGCAATTGTAAGTGGCCTAAATCTTTAAGGTTGAATTTGAAATATAAAAGGATCGGTAAGGGTATGGTTCATGGAAGTTTGTTTATTGATTATTAAATAATTTCTCTAATTAACATTCTAAGTTTCTAAATATTTTAAGAAGAATAAAGATAGACTCACATATCTTTTACTTCATTATCTATAACATTAAAAGATGGCGATAGTAGATTGTGGTTTTATACTGACCATGACTAATATGGCTATATACTGAGGGACTATCATCCCTATTTATATGATTGTGAGATCATGGTTCCCTCTGTTGAGGATGTTGTGATTAGGCTACCACCTGGAATGTTTGTTGTGTATGAACGCCAGTTTTCGTATGTCTTGACCCTACATTTCCCTGATTACTTTATGAGTGCATTGGAGGCTTATGGAGTTGTTGTTTCTCAGTTGCATCCTCAGGGGGTGTCCATACTTGTTGACTTTGAGTAGGAAAGAGTTAAGGCAATGACATATTTTAGTGTGTTATTGTTTTTCACATGTTATCTAATTCACAAAGTAGATGTGGCTTAGTCTTGGGTGACTTTATAGGTAATGTCAAAGGTTGATCTCATAGAGGGGTTCCTGACGACTGTTGTGATTGGGAGGATATTTATGTCTGTATATGTTAACTGTTTTCGCAGTGATTTGATGCCAGTATGGAATTACATTGTGTTTGTGAGCAGGGAATCAAAATGGAAGAATGGAATGAACTCTATGAGGGAGTTAAGTGGCCATGAGGTGGAGGTGGGAACATCGAAGGGAAAGCGAGGTATGATTCTCTTACTTTTTAAATCCAATTTATTTACTAAAACATTGGTTACTAAGATGCATCCTTATTTTTGTAGATGTGAAGTTTTACAACCTGTCAGGGCCGCTACCTAATGACTGGGATACAAGTGCATCCAATGGTCATTGTGTGGTCAGTGGTCTGATGGCTATTGCATTGTGCATATATCGTTGTTTGGATTAGGATAATGAGGGAAGTATTTGTTCCCAGAAGTGTAAGACTTGTTGTTGTGAGGGATACGATGAAGGTTCTTCGAAGATGATAAGATCCAAGGATGGTGCTACAGTTACAATCAATGAAAAGTTATTGTGAGAGTGTACAATTGATATTCACAAGTTTGCTAGTGGGGTTGACTCCACTGGAGAGGTTTTTTTTACATTTTTAATTGTTTTTAATTTATTATTACTTAAATTTTCCTTATAGGAATGTAATTATATAGGCGTGTAATGCTTTCACTGGAGCCGCTCAACGGTGTTGTACATGGGGGCAAGATCAAAGAGTTTCAGGAGAAACTAGAACTACTTGAACCATCATTGGACAACGAAACAACGATGAGTAAAGAGATGGAAATGGAGTTGGCAAAGTTGTGCACCCTCTATGAGAAGGGATACACCGTTAACTTGGAATGAGTTTAAGGATCTTAAGGAGAACTGTCCTGCTTATAAGAATTATCCGTATGTGGTAGTTGATAAACTGGTTGGCATGCATGATTTTTGAAGGTTACACAGGGATATATGTATGTGAAAATAGATGAGGTTAGGAGGTATGAGGAAATGTTTCGCATTCGCAATCAGAATTTGGGACTGGAAATAGCTGGATTGGGAGAGGGATACGTCTTTCAAGTGGAGTTGGAAAATGCAAAAGGCGTTGTGAATGAGGGTTTTAGTGAGAAAATATTGGGTAGAGGCATTGCCTTTGGGTTGGTTATGGAGATAGCTAGGATGAGTTCATTGCCATCAATGGGAGAGATGGAGGATTATAAGGTTGACGACATGCAACTCCTAGTACGCTTGGCCGAGTTAGTAGTGAGTTTTAGTTTTGCACTACGATCTAGGCTAATGATGCTAGTGTAATTTTATTGGATGAGTGAGGGTTTTTACTTGGTAGTTCTACTGGTAGGGATGATGTGACTAGTCATAAGGTATGCTAGCTGTTTTTGATAGATCAGTTTTCTATGTAAACTTTATTCTATGAAATTATAATTGCTTTAACTATCCTAATGTTGTGTGTATTTAAATATGCTGTTATTGTTATATATATAAATATATATATAGTTTTACGGGTGATTGTACGTTTTATGGGTAGGGAATACTTCTATAAGGGGTTGTTTGCCTAATATGTTTACACAAGATATGGCTTTCGCGATTAGGTTTCCTCAAAAGGTTAGAGTTGGAAGTGGCTATAACTAGCTAGGTTATAAAAATGTATGTCCTAATGGTTATTCTTATGGTGACATAACAATACAAGAAAATGACCTATTATTTTACCTCTTTTACCTCGGTTATTTTTTCAAAGTAAAAGATATTATTTACCTCGGATGTAAAAAGACCGAGGTAAATAGTTATTTTTTACCTCAGTAATTATGTGAACCAAAGTAAAAGGTTAAAAAAATTAAGAAAATAATGTTACCGAAACATGTACGACGCCGCACATGTTGTTTTAATAGGCGTCCCAATTTCACATAAAATGTCGTTTGCACCGACATGTGTTCTGATTGACTACTAAATTGGCAGGTATGTAAAAGATATATTAAAGTAAATACTTTTACAGAGTTAGAAAAAAAATTAGAAACAGAAGATGGTAGTTGTGATATTCTCCCCATTTTGGCGTCTCTCTCCTCTAAATATCGCGTAATCAAAATTAATTTAGGGGTATGTAACTGGACAATTAGGTATTCTAGTAGCTAGCAATCTTTGTGCTACAAACACCATAGAAATAAGAATTTACTTTTGTAAACAACCATTAAACTTTGGATTTTTTAATCGAGGAAATATTTGTAAAATAAATTTGTATATTGGTGATATAAGCTAGCAAGGAAAAATTTAAATATGAAAATTAAATCGCTCACCTCAATGGGGGCGCAAACCAGCACTGTTAGACATGATTCCTGAGATTCATATTTTAATGATTCGATTAAATTCAATTAACCTAATCCATTAATCAATTAATATATGAATGCAACATGTCAAATCAATGTTGCATATAGTTTGGGAAAACCGAACGGTTAACCGAGAAGTGTGGGGCATTAAACACTGGGCAAACTGTAGAAATTATGAATAGCCAAAGTCGCATAAGGTTTGGTAAAACCGAATGGTTAACCGATAAGTGTGGGACGTCATATGCTAGATCAACCGTAGAAATTATGAGTGAGCGACGTCACATATGGTTTGGTAAAACCGAATGGTTAACCGATAAGCGTGAGACGTCATATGCAAGATGAACTACAGCAGTTATGAATAAGCAATGTCACACACTTCTCGCTCTAACCAAAGTATAAACGATGGATATGCAACATCACAATCACCAAATAGGGAAAATCTAACAACAACAAGAAACATGCAAACAAAGAGCACCTAAACCGGAAATAATTTACCCAACCTAATCGACATTGTAATACACCAAAACCTAATCGATGAACTCTAATTCATAGACACATCTTACCTGAAGCAAATAACATATTCACACACCATACACATAACAATTTCAATAGTAGATTTAAAAATAAAAGCAAAATAACCAAATGTAGAAACCATGCCCTTGAGAGGATGGGCATGAGGACTGTTAGAATTTGAGGGAATTTTGAATGTTTAAAGTAATGCATGAGGTGGGCTCCATATATATAGTTATTACGAGCTTTGTGTATTCCGCTACCAAAGCGACCTCACAAGCATGTCGACAAAATTGATACAACATCGATGGTACTGCGACGTCGACTTGTCTAACTGTAACTGTGAGCCTAACCATTTCAGCCCACTGGCACATCAAATGGGCCTTTGTTAGACAACATGCATAATCGACGTCTCTTTTAAGTATTTTTTTTGCAAAATTTGACCGACATACTACCGATGTTGGTCATGCATATATTGGGCCACAACAAGTCAGCCGACTAGTATATGAGCTGGGCCATCGTCTGACAAAAACACAAATAAATGACGTTAAAAAGGTAAACAGTTAAGTAATTCATATTGTTAATGGTAATGAACATCATTACCGTCCGGTTCGATGAGAATCGATTTCAACACAACCGGTAAAGAATTTCAGTTTTTACGATAGGTCACTCCAACATGGTAGGGGAGGAAAATTGCAAAATTGGATATAGTGCCAATAATCTAAATCTCATTGTCACAATCATATTTTTACGAATTATGCATAAAGGCCACAAGGGTATTCTTCCCTAATTTTTATTAGTATTCCTTTAATACCTTGACTCTGAGCATTGTTAATTTGGAAGATAAATTCCACCTCACCAAAATTGAACAAAATTACACATTCTAGTTATTTTCCAAAAAAAATGGAAGATAAGAAAAATCCAACAATCAATTTCACAAAAGTTCTAATGCAGGGTCTAGAGTTAATAATATAGTATATGATTACTAACTAGTATACTAGGGCTAATTGAAATATTTTGTGGAAGTCTCTGTGGGATTATGCCTTTTTCATTATCACTATCGGGGATTATTGATGTGCACCCTTATGAATGATTTACCCAACTCATTTGATACATTTATTATGATATTTTGTTAGGTTGATTTTTAGTTTTAGTTAGGTTTACAGGACACATTTATTCTTGTCTAAATCCCATGTTTTGTAGACTTAAAGCTAGTAGCCACTTTGTATTTACAGGCACCTAGATCTTCATTTGTGATCTCATTAATAGGTTGCTCATGAGTACTTTTTCATCATCTTTTTGTAGTAGGCTATCCACGAGGGTGATAGAAGATATTTGAAGGCTATTCGTAAGGATGATAGAAGATATCGAAGGCTATTTGTAAGGATGGTGTTAGATTGAAGGCCACAAACTCCAAAGCGTGGTAGTAGATGGAACTGAGCCCGAGAAAGGTGGATTTTGTGTTCAAGAAGGCAAAGAAAGAAGCAGAAGAATTGTTGTCTAAGAGTTGCTCGAATTTCTAGGAATGATCAGAGAATAATCAGTCACACAGGAGTGATAACATTGTATTTTTCTTCTCGAGCACTATAAAATTAAATACAAGAACTCTCAATTTGCAGCAGCAGTTCTTCCAGACTGGAGGAAACAAGTAAGTAGGTCGGACCAGCTAAGGCCAGCCCAATAGGAACTAAAGGAGGCCTAGCACGGCTATGCCAACCCTGAGTGTGGGTCATTCCAAGCAACATGGGCTATGCCTGAGGAATTCGACATGGATCGTGCCGACCACTGTTTCCCGTTCTTAAGTATGAATGCAAATTGTTCAGTTTCACACAGTTTGCACCATTTTATATCACCAATGCCAAGACCACCCCACGGGGTATGAAGAACGACATTGACCCATGCCAAGATATTGAGAAAAATTAGGTTCCAGCTTATGGGCAATGCAAAACGTCATGGGATGTGCATATGAATATTAAAAATGGAGCTCCGGCCAATGGGTGTCACCAGTTGACGCGGACTGCACTGACACGGGGTAAATGGTTTATGCCATGACCGATGACTCACTCCAGCACGAGGCCATGGGTTGTGCCACGCCTGATAGCCCATGACAGCACGACGTGGCCTTGGCTGGCACGGACAGTGCCATATACCACCCACGCACTGTTTGCTGTTGTTTTGGGTTTTTAAGCTAATTTTTGGGCCTTTTTCAAGACCCAATTTCCTACTGCTGTATATATGGACCCTTGTCTACTAGGTTTTATGTTTAAACCCCTTTCATCTTTTAGAGGAGGTTGGAGAGAGAAAAACACTCCTTTTCTCTCTAGCTTATTTTCCTTTCTTATTTTTTTCTTCAGCCAAAAAGTGTTAAATCCAATGTAATACTTGGGTACAATGCTTAGGGAGTAGGGATTTAACTTGGGGACTATATTTGTATTCATGTATTAATGTTTATTATGTGAGATTACCTAGATTAACCTACTTCTATGTGATTTGTGATATGATGTTGACTGGTTCTTAATGTTTGTGAATTGCGTGATTGTCACACTTAGTTAGAATATACCAAAGTCTACTGTCATGTTTTCGCAATATTGATACCTCCCGGGGAGGGAAACCTATATGTGTTTGGGATTATGATGGGTCTTGATCCACGTGGGTGTGTGCACGTAGGTTTATGTTGTTATCGTTACGATCGACCATGCACTAGTAAGCCAAAGAGTTGGTATGAATAGTAGTGGGTAGAGATAAATTGTGTAGCAAACTATAGTTAGCTTTGCAACCCTAGAGCCATCGATAAGGTGCATCACCTCCTTTGCCTTTGTAGGTCTAGGGAGAATAGCATTCATGGTGTAGTGTCCGGGATGTAATTGCACGAGAAGATTCATATCTGCACGACAGGTAGGGCCATCGTTACACTCCCCTAATTACGAAGGTGGTATCGATGGGTGAATGTGTGTGTGCCGTACATGATAAGTCAGGGGACCATTGACCACACCACGTGTCATAAACAGTAGAATGGGCTTATAGTTGTATTTGATGAAATCGATGATCAAAATGACATTAATCATGTTACACAAATATTACCTGAGTGCTAGTCTTTATAGTTTATTCTCGTTATAAATTGCATCCTAGTAGTTTTAGTTATAAAAATTCCCAATGCATGTTTTACCAACACTGATTGTTCCTAACACGTGATCACATTTACTACTCGATCACGGTTGTGTATAGTTTATTATTAGATTCTTAACATCGCTATGGACAACCCCGGTACTTGCAATTATCCATATTCTTGGTAGCATAGTAGTAGGAACGAGAGCAACATTACAAATTTCTATCTTTGATCCCTAACAGTCCTCTTCTTATGAGTTTAACGTTGCCGAGAAGGGGTGGGTCAAATTTTGGCTTCCTCGCCAGGGATATTAGTTTTAAGGCTTAGTAGTTATCTTTCATAGCTTGTTAGTTGAGTAATTAGTGTTGTTCTTTCATTTTCTAGAAACGTTATTGCTTGAGTTCATGGTGAAAACCAAGTATCCTTGCACGATGATTCCAAAATTATTTTTTCCCTTTGTTTTTATAGAAAAATAAAAAAACATAAGAAGACGTGGGGGGAAAGTGTTCAACATAAAAAACTTTGTAGGTTTTGTCACTTTGATCGCCCTACATAGACTTTCTCTAGGTTTAGCGAGTATGGTAGGGAAATGGAGCTTGCCGTATTGATAGATCTACATGGAGTAACATGATAAACTTTCTTTGACTCACTCGATTTAGTCAAGGAATGCACCCCAGGTCCGCTTCTGAAGAAATACTTCGAGCTTTAACCAACATTGGTAAAGCTAGTGACTTGCTCTAAAACCAAGTATTTGGCTGCATAAGGGACTTTGAAATCAACTCTCCCCAAGTTTTGAGAGAGTTGAGGGGAAAGTGACCGAGTGGATAGGGAAGATGAGTAAATTGGTGGGAAGACGGAAGCTATTTGATGAGGAAGCTCCACCACTTCCTCCTTTGGATGGGATGAAAATTAACCAAGGCAAGGAACACAAGGAACCATTCACGATTCTAAACCACTGTGAGTTTAGTACTTCTCTCTTTGACACTATCAATTTTGTTCCTGAATGTAAATAATTATTGAACAAATTATGTGATTCAAGGTATTAGTTTAGGCATGAAATGATATAGAAACCTCTATCTTTCATGAAATTTGATCTTCCCTCGGAGTGTAAAGACCCTGGCATGTTTTTTTTCCTTGCACAAATAATGAGACTTTGATTAAAGATGCTATGGTAGATATAGGGACATCCATAAATGTTATACCGTACTCTCTCTATATATCATTGACCATGCCAAAAATGAATGCCACCGGGGTGGTAGTCCATTTGGCCAATCACTCCATCACATATCCAAGAGGTATTGTGGAGGATCTGATGGTCCAAATAAATGGACTAAAATTTCTATCTAATGTTTATGTCCTAGAGACCTTACCCATGAACCTATATGTCCTAGTGATGCTTGAGACAAAACTTTCAATAGGGGAACCACCCATAGTCGAACTTAAGCCTTTACCAAAGAATTAAAGTATGCTTTCTAAAGCAAGGGTGAGATATTACCGGTGATTATTTCTAGTAAGCTTACTAGTGACCAAGAGAATCGGTTGATTAAGGTGCCTAATAAATTCAAGGGAGCATAGGTTTGACTTTAGCTGATATCAATGTATAAGCCCCTCAGCTTGCATGCACCATATATTATTGGAGAAGGATGCAAAACCCATATGCCAACCTTAAAGGCAGATAGACCCGCCAATGATGGAAGTAGTCAAAAGTGATTTCCTTAAACTACTTAAGGTAGAGTGATATATCATCCTATCTCCGATAGTAAATGGTTGAGTCCCACTCAAGTGGTGCCAAAGAAGAGTTGGGTGACCGTGGTAGAAAACAAAGTTGGTTATTTGGTCCCCACCCGTATTCAAAATGAGTGGCGAGTTTGTATTGACTATTGCCGCTTAAATGTGGTAACTCGCAAGGATTATTTTCCCTACCTTTCATCGACCAAATGATTGAAAGATTAGCCAGTTGTTTGCACTACTGCATCATTGATGGCTATTCAGGATACTTCCAAATAGCCATCGATCTTGAGGATCAAGAGAAAATAACCTTTACATACCTCTTTAGCATCTTTGTCTATAGGCGTATGCCTTTCGGCCTTTGCAATGTATTGAGCACATGTCAGAGGTGCATGATAAGTATATTCTCTGAGTATATGGAGTGTTTTGTCAAAAACTTCATGGATAATTTCACCATTCATGAAGATTCTTTTGAATCATCCTTACATCATCTAGCACTTGTGTTAGAAAGGTACATTGACACCAACCTATTCTTAAACTATGAGAAGTGTCACTTTTTGGTAGAAAAGTGCATTGTTCTAGGTCATGTGGTATTGGCTCAAGGTCTAGTAGTGGATAAGGCTAAAGTAGA
This sequence comes from Rubia peregrina, assembly GCA_032355705.1. Classification (NCBI taxonomy): domain Eukaryota; kingdom Viridiplantae; phylum Streptophyta; class Magnoliopsida; order Gentianales; family Rubiaceae; genus Rubia; species Rubia peregrina. The sequence goes on from JAULKK010258603.1 coordinate 11,664, forward strand.
CACAATCAAATCCCTTCCTTACCCTACTTAGTGTGAGGGACATTAGGTTATTCTTAGGTTATGCCAGATTTTACTTGCGCTTCATTAAGGATTTCTCTAAGATTTCTTCTCCTTTGTGCAAATTTTTGCAAAAGGATGTTGATTTCATTGTTGATAAGGAGTGTAGAAAAGGCTTTGACACTCTGAAGAAAATGCTCGTTACTGCCCCTATTATTCAAATCCTAAATTGGTCCCTCCCTTTAGAAATAATGTGTGATTCAAGTGATTATTTCATAGGAAGAGTGTTAGGAAAGGGTAGGAAATCTACCACATGCCATTTACTATGCGTTAGTGAATTTAAATGATGCATAGCGTAATTACTCCACTACAAAAAAGTGGTTACTAGCCTTAGTTTTGCACTTGAGGAGTTTAAAAAAATACCTCTTAGGCACCATGGTCATTGTATATACCAATCATGCAGATCTCCGCTATTTGATGTCTAAGGAGTCAAAACCTAGGCTTATTAGGCGGATACTTCTTTTATGTGAGTTTGATCCTAAGGTGAGAGATACAAAGGGAAGTGAGAATGTAGTGGTTGACCATTTAAGTTGACTGCCAACACTTGGGAAATTAGATCCCACTAAGGAAAAAGGCAGTGTTAGAACACATTCAAGAAGAGTTTCCCGACGAACAATTGTTCAGTGTGACCAATACCCAACCTTGGTATGGTGACATAATGAATTACCTTGTCTCGGGGGAATTCCCCCCATTCTTTGATCAAACCCAAACAGATAGGCTAGTGAAATAATTGAAGGAATTTTTTTGGGATGATCCTTACCCTTGGAAGCATTGCTCCAATCAAGAGATTAGGAGATATGTTTCTGAAGAAGAGGTGGAGCTAATCCTTATACTTTTCCATTCTTCCACTGTAGATGGATATTTAGGGTATAAAATAATCACTAAGAGAGTAGCAAAATGCAGCCTTTATTGGACCAACATGTTGAAACATACTCGAGAATTCATTCTAGCTTGTTATAGGTGCCAAAATATAGGCAATATCTCATTCAAAAATGAGATTCCCAAGTTCTCTCAATGCCAATTACGATATTTGATGTGTGGGGGATGAATTTCATAGGCCCTTTCCCCATGTCCAATGGCAATTATTATATCCTAGTGGTGGTAGATTATATCTCTAAAGGGGTCGAGTCTAAAGCCACAAAGAACAATGATGCAACAACCGTGATGAGTTTCCTAAAGTCCGGGATATTATCACGGTTTGGTATATCCCAAACCATAATTAGTGACAGAGGTACTCACTTTTGCAATAAAGTCATGAGAGCCTTGCTAAAAAGATATGGTGTGACCCATAGGACATCCACTGCTTAACACCCACAAACAAATGACCAAGCAAAAATATCCTGTCGGGAAATAAAACTATCCTTGAAAAGATGATAAACCCTTCTAGAAAGGATTGAAGTGCTATATTGGATGATGTGCTTTGGGCCTATCGGACTGCATATAAAACTTCCTCAACCATGTAACCTTTTTGGATTTTCTTTGGTAAGAGACGCCACCTCCCAGTAGAACTTGAGTTCAAAACACACTAGGCCGTTAAACGATTGAATATGAACTTAAATGAAGCCGGGAAGCACAGGAAGTTGCAACTCCAAGAACTTGAGGAATTTTTACGAGACTCCTGTGTCACCGCACTAATTTACAAGGAAAAGACAAAAGCACAACATGATAAGAAAATAGTGAAGAAGGACTTTTTGCGGGATAAAAAGTCCTTGTATACCAATCTCGGCTATGTTTGTTCCGGGTAAATTGCAGTCAAGGTGGGGAGGTCCATATGTGGTGACCAAGGTTTATGATCAAGAAGCCATAGAGGTAAAAGATGAGGCAAATGGCATCAAGTGGTTAGTCAATGGGCAAAAGTCCTTGATGTGAAAACCCAAGAATGAACTCTCTTATAACAAATAAGTCGTGAGCACGACAATAAAGAAACGATACTTTCATTTTAAGTTATTAGATCTTGATACTTTTTTGATGGTTGGATTATGTTTGATATTTTTTGGTAATTTTTGAGAATGATAGTCATCAAATTCCTGTATAGAAAAGTGCTAATCTCGTCTTTCTTGTTTTCACCGGAATCCTTGTGATGAACTTTAAGACATGAAATATAGATGATTCTTTGATATCTTCCACATGTCCTTTTTTACCTTGGTCACATGCATTGGGGACAATGCATGAATTAGGTGTGGGGGATGAGAGGTTGGAATACTCTTCATGGTGGCATTTAATTTGGATGGATGATGAGTGTTTTAATGACTATCTTCTTTTTTCTTGATTTCGTTACTTTTCCTCATTAGGATATTTTGTGAACCACTTGGTTGTTTGTTTATTTTAAGGTGTGAGGGCTCCTCCTAGTAGTTTGTTTTTGGGGATGTGTTTTGAAACTTTTGTGGTGTAATTTTTACTTTTTCATGATCTTTTGTAGTATGAAGCCAAATTTTTTCTTATATATATGTACACACACTTAACTAATTTGGAAGCCTGAAAGGGAAACTTATGTAAAAATGGGAAGAAAGCCCGGATTGGTCATAAGGCCTAGGTAAAAATTAGAGGCTAGGCCCAGCTAAGTCCAAAAACTTATGAAAAATGAGAGGCTGTATGAAATAAGGTGAGATGGTGAGCTTAACATGTGTGAATTATAGGATGAAAATCCAAAAGGGCTCCCAGGAAAAATGAGAGAAATTGAAAGAAAACGAAAACTAAGTTGAGGATCCTTCAGCATTATCCTTGGTTGTAGCTAAGTCGAGAATCTCGAGTTATCCTTACTTACAACCAACTTGAGGATCTTTTGGATTATCCTTGGTGGTTTTTTTGGCAACAACTCTTGGATTTATTTTAGCGGACTATTCAGTGGGGTAAGCAAGTACAACACTTATAATTTGCACTTACCTTTTTCTTCACAATATTTCAGGTGGTTAGGTTACTTTAGTATCCACGGGGAGTAGAGTTGTGATATTCTTACTTCTTTGGGGGAATTAGGGTAGCTTGGGAATAAGTTGAATGTATTGGCTAACTTATCTTTTCATGCTACATTTCGCTTAGATATTTTCTCATTTTTTTGTAAAGGTTTATGTGTGGGGGGATTGATGTGCACCTTTATGCATACATTAGCTGATGCATTTGACACATTTATTATTATCTTTTGATTGGTTGATTGTTACTTTCAGTTAGGTTTACACGAAAAGGGTTTAGATGGCCATTATTGGTTTTATTATCTAAATCCAGAGTTTTGTAGACTTACTTGAAGCTACTGGACACTTTGTATTCACGTGCACTAAGATCTTCCTTTGTAATCTCATTAGTAAGTTGCTGGTGATTACTTTTTCATCATCTTTTTGTAGAAGCCCATCCGCGAGGGTGGTGGAAGATATTTGAAGGCCAATTGCAAGGATGGTAGAAGATATTGAAGGTCATTCGCAATGATGGTAGTAGATTGAAGACCATAGACTCCAAAGTGTGGCAGTAGATGGAATTGAGCCCAAGAAAGGCGGATTCGAAGTTGAAGAAGGCCAAGAAAGAAGTATGAGAAATTGTTATTCTAGAGTTGCTCGGAGTTCTTAGAACGATATGAGAATAATCAATTCTTGAAGATGGTACCATTGGATTTGTCTTTTCGAGTACTATAAAATTGACTACAAGCACTCTCAATTTAAAGCAGTTGTTCTTCCATAGTTGATAAAATAAGTTAGCCGGCCGAACCAGCCTAGGCCAGTATGAGGCCAGCCCAACCGGCTCGAAGAGGGGCCTAGTATGGCCATGCCAGCACTAAGCATGACCCATACCAAGAAACACAGCCTGATCCAAAGATATGCAACACGGACCGTGCAGACCTCAGTTTCCCGTGCCAATGTTTTCGTTCAACTAAAAAAATTGGCTAAATACTGACCCAGACCATTCCGTTTCACACAGTTCGCGCCGTTTCAAGTTTCCAATGGCAATACCAGCCCATGGGGGTGTTAAAGTAACCTGATTCGTGCCAAGATACTGAGCAAAATGAGGTTTCCGCCGATGGGCTATGCCGAACGACACTGGATGTGCATCAGAAAATAAAAAATAGAGCTCCTACCAACGGACCACGCAAGCATGTGGGAAACAGTCTGTGCCATGCCACGCCTAACGGCCAGCACTAGTATGAGGGTTCCTTGGATGACACATACCATGCCAGATGCCACACCCCGAGCCATTAGTGGCTGCTAGGGTGTTTGGCCTATTTTTGAGCCTTCTTCAAGGCCTAATTACCTAGTACTATATATATGAACCCTTGTCTACTAGGGTTTAAGTTTATGCCCACTTTTCATTATTCAGAGGAGGTTAGAGAGAGAGAAACACTCTTCCTTGTCTCTATCTTATTTTCCTTTCTTCTTTTTATTTTTCTTTTGCCCAAAATTGTTGAATTTAATGAAATACTTGGGTTCAATGCATAGGGCATAGGAATTTAACATGGGGATTATATTTTTATTTGTATATTAATGTTTATTTTGTTACATTTCCAAGATTAACCTATTTCTATGTAATTTGTGATAATATGTTGTATTTTTCTTGATGTTTTGGAATATTTTAATTGTCACACTTAGTTAGGATAACCAAAGTCTACTTCTATGTTGCCTCAATATTGATACCCCCTGAGAGGAAACCTAGATAAGCTTAGGGTAACGATGGGTCTAGATCCAAGTGGGTGTTTGCATGTATGTTACCTTTATTAACATTACGATAGACCGTGCAAGGTGACGAATTGGTTTGAACGGTAACAGGTAGAGATGGATTGAGTGGCAAAGTAGGATTAGCTTTGCAACCCTAGAGCCATCAATAAAGTGCTTCACCCCATTTTCTTGTTTAGGCCTAGGAAGAAGCATTCGTGGTGTAGTACCCAGGACATAATCGCACGGGGGATATTCGGATCTGTATGGAAGGTAGGGTCGTTATTTTACTCCCCTAATTACAGAGGCGATGCCGATGGAAGAACATGTGCGCACCCTACGTGACAGATCTGGGGAAATGTTGACCATCGACCACACCACCTGTCATAAACACTAGAATTGGCTTACAGTTGTATTTGATGAAATCAATGATCCAAATGACATTAATTATGTTACACAAATAATCCCCGAGTGCTAGTCTATATAGTTTATTCTCATGATAAATTTCATGCTTGTATTTTTAGCTATTAAACCCCCAATGCTTGATTTACCAACACTGATTGTTCCTAACACGTGATTGGATTGATGACTCGATCACGGTTGTGTATAGTTGATTATCATATTCTTAACATCTCTGTGGACGACCTCGGTGCTTGAATCTATCTACCATTCTTGGTAGCATAGTTGTAGGAACGGGAGCAGCTACAAGTTTCTATATTTGTTCCGTAACAGTCTCCATCTCAATTTTAACGACAATCGAAAGGGCCGGGCCAATAATTTATTAACAAAGGTATCGTGGATAAATGATGGAATCCAATTTTAGTCTACTGGTTTACTTTTCAATTTTTCCTAATATGTCCCTCTAATAAAGTGGGAGAAGTCACAATGTAAAACTGGAGATACCCTTATCTAATTCACCCAGTCACGAGAACGATATTCATATTTCATCATGACCTAGTTAATGGAACGAGACCGCTATCTTCTCAGACAATCTATGATGAAACTTTAAGAACACTACGCTATGATCCCCAACTTTCTCGAATGCTCGCTATACTTCTTAATTTTGCACCTGAATTGAGAATGTGCATACTGTCCAACAGAGGTGCGAAATGGGAGCAATAGTCCGTCATTTTCCTTAGCATTGTGTTCAAATCGTGACTATCAACGTAATGAGAACGATAATGTTCACCAAATAGATTCAAATGAAATTTCATTTGCCATGTTTATGAAATAAAAATTTAATGAAATTCCATTAATATTTTCTAAAAAAGTGGTAGTATATGGTCTACAGTTCATTGTAAATGATTACTCATAAATATACATACAAGGGTCATTTTGGAAGATCTGCACGAAGTCTATTTGGGGATAAGACTGGTATCTCTAATACCGACGCCGTGTATAAGCTTTGGGTGACCAAGGTTATTTTTGAGAATATCATAATTGAGTTTAGGACTACTTGTGAATTTTTTCATTTTGTACCTTGGTTCCCAACAATGAATTTGGAAAAGTCTAAATCCAAAATGGGAGATAACAATTTGTTATTCCCATGTACATGAGTATTTTTTTCGTGTTTCGCATGAACAGGTTATCGGAAGGGCCTACAATTTTAAGAGCGAGTTTTGTACAACAATTTTTGGAAATTATACTTTTGCCCAAAAAATGACGTTGCATAAGGTTTGCATTTATTGAATCATCGACCGAAACTATGTCGACATCGGTTAGAATGAAATTTCAAGCGGGAAATGAATTTTTTTGCCAAAATTTTAAACAAATTTTCACCCCCAAACACTCTGATTTATATCATATTTAACAACACGAGCCATTTATTTCTCTTCTCCAACATATGACATCCTACTACCCCAAATCCACACCTTTCCTCTCTAGTTACAACATTTCAACTACTCAAGAACCCAATCTACCGTCTTCTCCCGAACATCAGCAAGTAACCTAGGATAGAGCATCTTCGGATTCAAATTAATTGTGGATAAGTCGAAGTTGCATATTGAGCGGAGTTTGGGAAAATGGAGGAGAGAACATTAATCGAGGAGTGAGCACTGCTACCACCATAAAAGGCCTTAAATGTCCTATTTTGAGTTTTTTCTTTGTCCCTTATGTCTTTATCTTGTTCGTTTATTCACGTAGAGGAAAATGTTTGTTTCCAGTGTGATCGAGAGAAACATATATCATTTTATTGCATTGTAGTGTAGTGTGCATCTACTCTACTTTGATTTGTTTTATCTAAAAAAATAAAAATTCCTGCTAAATGCAAATCCAAGAGGGAAACTTAGGAAAAATTGAAAGGCTTAGATAAGTCAAAAACCTGAAAGGGAGACCTATTAAAAAAAATGAGAGGCCTTATGGTGTGGGAAAAGGTGGGGTGTGATCTTTGAAATAAAAGAGAAGCTAGGATGAAAACTCGAAAGGGTACAAGGTAAAATGACCGAATTTGGAAAAGTGGAAATATTTGAATTTTTCTCTTGTCTTTACCTTTTTGTGCAATTTTTAGGTAGAGTAAACTATCTTCTTGACTTGTTTTGGATGTTTATACCCCATTCTTATTATGGCATGATTTTATTGTTTTGGTGGTTTGTGACCCCTTAGGTTATGATGTGATGGTTGATAAGCTCTTATGTTTTGGATAAAGGTAGGAATCATGTGTTGGTTGTAATCTTGGGAAAACATAACTTAGAAATCACCTTAGGACTTTTCTTGTTATTACTCAAGAATGAGTAAGGTTTTAAGTGTGGGAAAGTTTATCATACATGGTTTTGATGTTTTTATTGTACAATTAACACCTCATTTTAGGTTGTTTCATTGGCTGTTAGTTACATTATTAGGTGTTTTACAAATTAGGGTTTTAGAATCACCTTGTGTGGTAATTTCCCCTAATTTCCCCAGTATGTAAGCATTTGGTATCTTACTTGCTCTACCTCTATGATTGTGTTGATTCTTACATACATTGTGATCTTTTTTGGAGACCATCATGAAAAATTCCATTCAAAAGGATGATAGAATATTGAAGAAGTCCATTAACAAGAATGGTAGAACAAGGAAGGCCACTTACAAAGTGGTAGAAGATAAAGTGAAGAAGGAAAACAAAGTAGAGGGTGAAGAATTATTTAATTTTTGATGATGAGTTCCGAGAAGATCCTAGAAGAATTGATATCCATTTATAGCATTATTGGTTGTCTTCGAGAGTACTATAAAAATGACAGCAAAAATTCCCAAAATGGATTAACGTTTCACCTGGGAGATGCAAAACAAAAAGAGCTGATACTGCACTCTTTCGCGAGCTGCGATGGAATTCTTATGGGTCGGGACAACATCATTACTAAGAGTTTGTAGTAGCTTTTACGAGTCGCAAAGGATTTTTTGCAGTTTGCGACAAGCATCTTGCAACTTGTTTTTTACTCCTGTTTTTCTTATACTATAAATAGCACTTCCACCATTCATTTCTTAGCTATCTTGGTCAGACTTGGGGGCTCAAAAACTCTAGTTTTTACACTTTTTTCTTCAATGTGTTCTGTTTCCTTTTTAAAATTTTGTTCTAAGTTATGGGTTTTTATTATCTAGTCTAGTTTTCTTCTCGGAAGCAATTGAATTAAGCTTCCAAGCCTATGTGGTGAGAAATTTTTAAACTTTATTTAGATCTCTTGATAATTATACATATGCGATTAATCTCTACTCGACGTTGTCATTAAAAGTTGTATACCTACCACACAACTAGAAGTTGTTGGCCTTTGAGACCAGCCCAATACTCAGCAACGAATCGGGCAAAACGGAGACATGTCCAAACACTCAGCCATAAACCAGGAAAAATAGAGACATGCCCAAGCAGGGTTAGAAACGACCTAAAAATGTAAAATCATATCCAAAACTCAGCACATGCCAGGATTATAGCGACCACGATGCAACCCATGATCTGAAAACTTAGCGATGCAAAGCCACGATTGCAGTCTACTATGAATATACGGAGAGCAACACTGGCTCAGGTAAGTAATAATAAATTGAGAAATACCAGTTCACCAAAGGAAAGTTCTGACTTGATCATCAGATCTCTTTCCCCAAAATCAGTTTCGAGACCTCTCTTGTGGGTTCTCACTTACAGTATGGTGATCACCATCCATATTGCTGGACCGGGAATACCACATTATTAGCACTGTCTGAGGGGACCCGATTTTTATTCTTTCATTTATTCTCTCCAAGATAACCATGGTTTTCACTAGAAGTGAGAGAAGCCAGAATCATTATATAAAGAACAAATGACTGGGTGTAACAAAAATATGCATCCCAGTCGAGATCAGGAATACATTCCCAGTAAAGAATAGGAGAACAACAAAGAATATACTGATGACGGTGAAGAGAAGCGGAATATCCCAATACAAATTAAGAAAATAAGAGGTGAGTTTTTGGAGCTTTCTTAAAAGAGAATAGGGAGAACATGTACAACATGTTCTTAGCCACTAACAAGCCAAAATCCCCAAAAAGAAACAAAAAGTAAGTCAAAGACATGAAAGCCTTAATTAAAAATAAGAATTAAGGGATATAGTGATAGAGGATGATACAGACCGATCGTCATTAGAACCGCATCTCTATGATTTGAAAATGCCAAATAATTTCAAACCACCGCTGCAAGTTAAAATATATGATGGGACAGCAGACCCCATTGTAACAACATGTGATTTCGTGATGTGAAAATTAAACTAATCTACAAAGGTTTCCCTATTTTCTAGTATGAAACAACGATTACATGGTACTACGATCTAGAATTTGAAAGTATTCGGTCTTGTGCACAATTGTCATATTTGTTTTTGGGGAACTTCTATTAGAAGAAAAAAATTCAACAAAATGATAGCTGACCTAAACGATATAGCCCAGCAAAGTGATAAAATCTTGGGAGAATACCACAATAGGATCGTCACTAAAAGTTTGCCAATGCGATTTATCATTTCAGTTGTCACTGGGCACATTTACGCGAGGTATGCGATCCTGAGAGTTTTATAAGGAACTCACTAAGAACATACATGATAATCCAAGAGACTCGAAGAAAATGATTGAAAACTATGTGCAGACTGAAGAAGCAAACAATCCCAAAAATAGAGAGAGAGAGAGAGGTAAAAAAAGAATAACAGAAGATGTGGGGAAAGAGAATACATCTTTTGAATGAAAAGATTTGGGGGTGCAGGTGACATTGTTTCCATAAACTCCTTTGACAAAGTCACAAAAGGAAATTTGGTAGGAGAACATGGAGTTGTTTCACGAACCTATGCCAATGTTAGAAGCGCTAGATAAACTGTCTAGAGAGTACTTTTGCACTTTTCAGAAGGACCATGAATACGACATTGAATACTGCAAAACTTGATAAGGAAAATAGAGGAGAATATGAGAAATGGTAACTTGAACCAATATGAAAAGGAGGATGGAGAAAACCGCTATAGCAAACCCAACTAAAGGGGGAACTTAATGGCAAAAAACCAATGTGCACTGAATACACAGAGCATGAATCAGAAAATGATAGAAATGGTAGGTTACGAAGAAGACTTGGAGAACGATGCCCGGAGAGAGTAATTCTTTTGATTCATTGGTCAACCGAAGTTCTGTCTAACAATTCTTTGAAACCTAAGGCTAGATACTCTCCACCACAAAAACTAACTGACAAAAGACTTTGCTGTGATGAGATGATAACGTTTAGCGAAAAATATACGGTCTTGAACGCTTCACCTCATAATAACCTAATGTTTATTATCGTTAAGATTGGAAATGCCACAGTTCACAGAATATTAATTGACGATGAGAGTGAAGTCAAAATTCAATTTGTTGATTACTTTGGCAAACTGGGATTCAAGTGAACTGATTTGAAGAAGTGTACATCCCCTCTTGTAGGCTCTACCGGACAAGCGGAGATACCTTTGGGTAACATACAATTTCCAGTTACCATAGTTGAGAATGAAAAATGGAACCATTATGTGTGTCTTTGTTGTTATTGATGCCCAAAGCTTATTCAACACCATCATTGGTAAGCCTTGGATGAACACAACGAAAATGATATGGTCCCTATATCACTTAGTGTGATATTTCAAACTCCAATAGGAATCACAATGATACAAGGAAATCAACAAATAGCTAGGCAATGCATGGTTATCGCAATAATAGCAGGAAGAAATAGTGAACAAATAAAAATGGTCAGCACCATTTCTGATAATGGCCTACTCGAGCAACAAGTACCTTAATTTGATCTAGGAGAGGAAATTGAAATTGTCATTCTGGACGATATGATACTTCTAAATGTGTCATGATGGGAAAATATCTTCCAAAAAAAGTAAAACAAAAAGTGACGGAAATCCTTCAAAGTTACAAAGATACATTTGCATGGACAACGTAGAACATGTGAGGAGTAAATCAAGATATAGCTACCCACTCTCTAAATATCAACGATTTGATCAAGTCAATTAAGCAAAAGCAGCAATGCTTTGCTAGTGATAGCAAGAAAGGAATCTAAGAGGAGGTTAGAGCATTGCTTTGTGCCGGTATCTTAAAGGAAGTAATTTATCTGAAGTGGTTGGCGAATCTAGTAATGGTAAGGAAGGAAGATGTAGGATAGAGAATGTACATAGACTTCATCGGTTTATTGGAATCCTTTGGCAATGTTATTTTGAGTTTGTGTTAGTTGGTAGAGAATTGTTGTACCATTCTTGTTGTTTGTGCTATTTTTTGTGCTATATTCTCAATCATTCCTCGTAGATAGAGAGGGGAGTCCAGTGTATGATTTATGGTATTGACCACACTCCACAAGGAGCATCAGGAATGGTGGGACCATTTTTTTGGTGCCAAATTCAAGAGATGAAGTTTGTAGATTAGAGGTCCCTCAAGGACCTCAAACTCTACAAACCAGTTAGGATGTTCCTTAGGAGGATAAGGCTGCAAGAGTTTACAAAAGTGTAGCCCCCTACCCACACTAGATACACTTTGGAGTTTTTGTCTACTATCTCAAGGGATACCAAATGATTTAGAGGGAAGATTGTGAGCTTTTCTGGGGAATGTGGCCCGTTCCATGACTCATCCTGAGCTTGCTCAAGTTTTTGGATGGAATTATTACAAACAGGTGAAGGGATACAGTAAGACTGATACATGTTTTGATATATGTACATTCTGGCCCCCATCACCCAACCACTGTGGGTGAAGGAGAGCAAGAACAGTTTAGCCCCTTAGGTAGAAAATTGGTGAAAAATTATATGATTGATTTAGGAGCTTATATCAATGTGATCCCTTCCATTCTCTATGAGAACCTAGACATAGGCGAACTTAAGGACCCTAGGGTTTGTCCAATTAGGTGATCACTCCCAGGCTAGCCCTCAAAGTTTAGTTAAGGATGTAATTGTTAGAGTAGGAAATTTAGCATTTTCGAAGGATTTCTATGTCCTCGATGTTCATGAATCCTAGAGGAAAACATTGATAAGGTGGGGTTTGATGCTTCTAAGTCTAAGCATGATTCACCTATTCAATCTCTAGTATGCAAAGGCATAACTTTATGTGATGAACTTGCTCAATTTGAGAATTATTGCATGATTGATGATGATTATTTCCTTGATTAATCTCTTTATGATAATGGAGAAGATAGCCTAGATGATGAGAGTCTTCATGATTATGTAAGTGATGAAAGAAATCCTACCTTTGCGCTTCAATTGTGATGATCAAGTCGATGAGACTTATGATTTCCACGATGTTAGTGATAACTTTTCTATCTTGGGTTGTTTTTCTATCCTCACTAACAAGCAAGGGTAAGTGGAGAGTGGCAAGGACGTAAAACATCCTCCACCACTTCCTAAACCCAATGAAATAGCTAAGGACTTGACATTGTCGAGGTATGGATATTCACTCTCTATGGCGAGTAAAGCGCTTAAAGGTAAGGATGTCACTTTACATAAACCTCTCAACAATGATGTCAATGTGGGGAGAGTGGTCGATAGCTAATCTGGAGAACCAACAGTAGGTTTTTTCTAATTAAAATCCATAAAGAAATAAGTCATGAGGACGATAATAAAAATATGATGCTCTTTCATGCTTTGTTTTTTTATATCTCCTCGTATATATATTTTGCATTTTTTTTGTGTGTGGCAAAGGATATTGGGATGAAACTCTTGTTGATTGACAAATTTGAGTTTGAACCTCGTTCTTTGTGGTTTTAAGGAAATGGGACTTGTTTGGTGATAATGTTTTTCAGAAAAAAGGGAGAAAGTAAGGAAAAAGGGACCGTGTTCACTAGCATCCTTATGCCAGACCCCTTCACCATGAGGCATGCCTCATGTCAGGCACCCTCAGCACGAGGGTAGCCTCGTGTCAAGCACCATCAACATGAGGCATGCTATGTGTCAAGCCTTGTGTGCCAGCTTGATTTGGGTCAAAAATGCAGATTTAAAAAAATTAATTTCAGGCCAAAACATACATTTTGGGCCCAATAATTCAAAAAATCTTTTATTTCTTAATATTTTTTTTATGTAAATAGCACTACACTAAACATAAACGCCCCCCGCCCCCATCTTATGCATTAATATATTGGTAATGTAATTTTTTGTTAATAAAATGTGATTGCTATCGATCAACAATTTGTTGTTTGATAATTTTTTTATAAAACTGTATGAGAATTAATGCATAGAATATTAATTTGCGTAGAAAATAATTCCGAAACCAAAATATCAGCATGCTGATGTCGCAAGAACCGATGTCCTTTTTTTAACGACGTGGACTTCAGAAAACAATGTCGCATGATCACCATTCCATGTCAGTGCGAAATATCATTGTTCATTATTTGCGACATCACTTTTTATTTGAACGATTTCGACTCGGACGATATCCTAACTACTCCGAATCCATCGTATCCCTTCATGCTATAGCTGCCGTCGCTTTCCTGTAGATGCGTACGTCAATTTTTGCGATGTCGCAGGTATGATCTACTATGGTCGGCCGGTTTTCATTGACCAACACTGGTAAAAAAATATACGGACGTCTGTTAAAAACCGAGGTAGAAGGTTCTTTTTAACTTGGTTAAGAACTGAAGTAAAAAATATAC
>JAULKK010258819.1:0-15195 GCA_032355705.1 Rubia peregrina
GATCATATCTCCTGATAACCTTCATGAGGGTAGATCATATCTCGTAATTGACTTTTCTTCCCTTTCCCTCCATTATTATCCAAGCTCCTTAAGGAATTCTAAATCAATCCAGCACAAGTGCATCCCAACGTTTTGGTTATCATCATGATGTTTCTGAACAAGGTGTAAGGAATTTGGGATCAAGCCAAAGTATAACTTTCTTTGTTCACTATATAGTGTGTCTTATAGTAACAAATCTGTCAGGAACACTATCAGACTTATTGGAAGGGAGAATAAGCACAAGGTCTTCATTGTTCCTTCTCATTCGGGTAAGTGGAAATGCTGGAGGAAGGTCTTACTTTGATTTTATGAGATACAAGGTTCCCCAATGGAATTCAAACATAAAATTCGAGTCCTCGAAGAGGGGGGGGGAAGTATTCTTTCCCTAGTAATCTAGAGAGTGATAGGGCACGTTTCTTAGCTTCATCCTTAGATTACAATTTCTTCCCAATTGTAATAAAACTCTCTGAGGTTTCATTTGGTCCTAGATTTATGAAGACTTAGTGTATCAGAAGTTACGAAGAGGTAGAAATCAGTCCAATCCACGAGATCCCCCTCTCGAGGATAGTAAAAAGGTAGAAAGAAAAAGAATTCCTGAGGACCTATCTTTAGACTTTTCATAGTGATTTTAGACCCTTGGAAATCTCTGAAGGTGACTTCTCCTAGTGATTTTAGACCCTTGGAAATCTCTGAAGGTGTTAATAAGTTAATTACCATGTTTTTTTTTCTTTTGCTTCTCATATCTAACCCTTTTTTTCTTTACTCAGTGGGTCTTGGCTCAGCTCTACTTCCAAAGAATTATGGTAACAAGGGTGGCTCTACCCCTCGAACCAGATACCCATCATTCTTCGGGTGGGTGGTGGAAAGCCCCCCAAGGATAAGAGGTCAGGTGAAAACACTAGTTCTTCTAGGAGGAATCACCATAAGAAAACAGACAACAACAGTTGCCGAGTTCCACTTGTTCCTCACTCGGCTACTTACCCACCGACTCCATCTTCTAATACTCTCACTACCTCCTTGAGTATTTCTTTTATCAATGGATAGGTCCTCGAGCCTTTTGGCTGCAATCCTGAGATTACTTTTCCCTCTTTTAAAAATATATATCTATTTCTTTTATTCCGCTACTTCTTGCAATTAACCATCCTGATAATTCTGTTATGCTTCAGACATCTCAACACCTTGGCGAGGAAGCCTAGAAATTGTCTTCCTTCTTGCAAGTGATGGGTTCCAATTATGGTCAAGTGCAAGAGAAGATCAAACAAAAAGAGCTTGAGATCTCTCGGCACTCGAAACCGAGAAAAATAAAATTTTGATCTCGAAGCTGATAATTGGAAGGTCGTTCTTAAGAAGACAACTTTCGAACGAAGAGTGATGGCAGCTGAAGACCCCAAGACTCAAGATCTTTTTCTTGAGGCCTTCAAAGAATTTTTTTGAACAACACTAAGTTATTCAACTTCTTCATCGAGCTCATAGTGTTATCTAAGATGCTCGGATGCAGAATTCTAGCTGGGGGAGAGCTGAAGTCTAGGCTGGCCTCGCTCATGTCCTAGGTAGATGCTGATTTCATCGAGTCTCTCATCAAGCCTAAGCTTGTGAAGGTTCTTGACTCCAAATGGGATGAAGCAGTCAAGGGAGGCCTACATTTTTCCTTACTAAACTATTTTAAGTCTAGGGAGCACTTCCACACAGTCAAGGATATTCGAGCTCTTACCCTCAAGGTGGTGACCGCTCGTGTGATTCTTAAACATTTATAAAGGAGAAAATTGCAGAGAACCAAGTTCAACCTACCGCCGAGGAGGAAGCAAATAGGGTAGGTAAGTAAGTGTAATATTTCTTGTTTTGGCCTCCTCATGTAATTTTTACCTTTTTCAATGAAAAAGACATTGTTCTTAGAGATTGTTTCCATATTTTAAAATTATTTTTTCATAGTGTAAATCACTGATAAAGTATTTAGAATGCATCTAAAAAGAACTTTGGGATACTCAAATAGAGCTTAATGAGACCAGCAAGCATCTAATGAAGTTAATGCTTGACCTCGCTAACTGTAATGAAGAAAAGGAATCTCTTTGTGAGGAATATCATCAATTTAAGGAAGAGCTAGAACTATGGCATAAGGGTGAACACCATTTTTTCAAGAGTTTTCCGTAGGATTTTAAGGACAAAAAGTATAACAGGGTGTTACCTCTCGAGGTTGTCAAAATTTGTGACCTCTGCCGAGCAAGATTATCAAGAGAATATATTGCATCACCAGTCAATTCGGGTCTTTGTAAAAATGTCTGGCTGATGCCAATAGACTCCCAATTTTTGAGGCCCGTCTTAACTTTAGCCAGACTAAAGCATATAAATATAAATTCCAAGTTCAAGAAACAGTGAAGCTCCATAGGGTGGCTCTAGGTGAAATTGAGATGTTACTGAGGAAGATCCTTCATTGGTTGAGTCGATTCTTGCTGAGAAAGATCGACTTTCAGAAGAAATTAAATCCCCTGGGTTAAAAATTAAAGAGTTTCATGAGAAGGTTACTCTTACTCTCTTTGATTTAAGATTTCGAGCTCACTCATTATACCACGAGGCCGTCAACCCAAAACTCATAGATAATGAATTGTTACCTATATATTTACTGAGGGAGTCCCACCATTGGCTTGTTGATTCCCAAGTAGACATTATAGGGACTAACAAAGAAAAATCAGCCTCCGACACTACCTTGGAATGGATGCGAGAGTTGGGACCCTGTGATCTTCCCCACTCGAGGCAGCGACGATCCTTAACTTTGAAGAAATTAAGGTGTAAGAAAGGAGACAAGAATTGTGGATCTTCGAGCAGTCAAAACAAACAATACTCTAACAAGCGTTGTAGAGATGAGGGTCTTCATGGGGGAGAGCTTAGAGGATGACTCCATTACACATTCTCGACAAAAGTCAAAGTTAGATCCGTTAGAGTATCCTGAAGAGGAACAGATGAAAAACCTTCAACGTGCTTCCAGCCTTAAGATTGAAGAACTCTAAAAACTTGAAGTAAGGATGGGAAATCAATCTCCATAATTTAAAAACATAGGTCTCCTCTTCTTGATGTTCTGCGAGTTTTGAAGAAGTAATTTTATTTGTAAACTATTTGATGTATCATATGTATCTTAGAGTATGATTGTATCAATTCTACACACTTATAGTATGATTTGTAAGATTCATGAATAATTAGCATAACTTAGGTTGCTTATCAGCTGTAATCGTTAATCATCTGGCTTATTGAGCCTGAATGTAATCGAGTAGTAAGAAAAATCAAATAGATCAAATTGCTTATCAGCAAAAACATCAAACCAGTGCACTTTAAAATCAAAATAGAATAAAGTAGATTATCAGGCTTCTCCACTAATCATTTCATTCTCCATATGTGAGTAATGTTACATAACAAGTGCCGCTTATAAGTATTTCACTCAATCATCAGCCGCAGTGTGCAACATGCAAAGCTGGAATTATTACAAAGAGTGCCGCTTATCATCATATCACCCATTTACTCAAGGAAACTACTTATTAACATGTCTCTCATATCTTCGAGAGTGCCTCTTATTAGCATATCACTCTTATTTTCTCAAGTTCTGCTTATAATCATATCACTCATGTTTTCAAAGATGGTAATACTTTCTCAAGTTGGTGATGTTCCATCTCCTTGGCTCCCTTACTCCATTCATATATTAGAGGACATAGCTACCTCTCGGATATGCTTCCACCACCTTGAAGGGTTTTCCCAGTTAGCAACTAACTTTTCTTCCGGTTCATGGCGACTCCTCATTTTTCCTCATCACCAAATCATCCAGATTGAATACTACCTTCTTGACTCTTTCTTTTACCCTAGCTTCATGCATGGATTCCAACTCTCACTTTTCCTCCAACATATCAAGGTATAAACACCGATTTTCACCATTAATAGTCTATTTTATAGCTGTCATAAACCTTGGACTTGGAACTCCAATACCTGCAGGAATTACTGCTTTCGAGCCATATACCAAGCCATACGGGGTTTTACCAGTTGCAGAAGATGCAATTGTCCAGTAAGACCTCAAAACACTAGGTATTTCAGATATCCAGTTTCCTTCGCCCCCCTGGAGCCTAGCTCTGATGCCATTCATTATAGTCCGGTTGGTTACTACAACCTGATCGTTGGCCTGTGGATGGTAGAATGTCGTTACCTTTTATTGTATCTTATACTCTTCACACTAATTTTTTAACAGATTTTGGGCAAACTGCGTCCCATTATCTGTGATTAATTTCCTTAGGATCCCAAAGTGGCATACTATGTTCTTCCAAAAAAAATGTAATAACTGATTTCTCCTTTATGTTTATCAAAGGTTCAGCTTCCACCCACTTGGTAAAATAATCGACAGCCACAATAAGATAATTGAACTTTTTTGGGGTTTTCGGAAAAGGTCCTACAAGATCAACCCCCCGCTTATCAAATGGCCATGAACTATGAATGTTAGTCATTTCTTCCCGGGGAATGTGAATTAAAGAAAGATGCTTCTGACATTGGTGATAGGCCTTGATGTACCTATTCGCATCATTGAACATCGTCGGCCAATAATATCCTCCTCGAATAAGCTTCCTTGCCACTGATCGAGCGCCCTAATAGCTGCCACATATACTTTCATGGATCTCCCTTATCAAATACTCAGCATCATAAAAGGTGACACATCGAAGCAAAGGTTGCAGATGTCCCCTTTGGTACAGAATTCTATCTTGCAACACATATCTCAGGGCCTTTAGCATTATCTTCCTAGCTTCAGCCTCGTTTTCCGGAAATACACCTTCTCGAAGGTAACTCACTATAGCCTTCATCCAAGTTTTCTCCTCCTCAATTTCCATCTCTACCGGTTCCTTGAAATTTATTTTGTTTAGGGTTTTCATGAATAATTATCTTTGAGATTGAATTCCCAAGTCCGAAGAAGTAAGATTACTTAGAGAATCTACCTTATAATTTTTTCCCTTGGCACATGTGTTAAAGTATGTGATCTGAAGCCTTTCAAAAGATTCTTGACTACATCCAAGTACCTCTACAAATTGCGTTCCCTTACCCCATATTCCCTACTACCTTGCTAAACCGCTATCTGAGAATCAATATAAACTTCCAGATCCTCCACTTTCAGCTCCTTAGCCAATCGTAACCCCGTTATTAGGGCTTCATACTTGGCTTCATTATTCGTGGCTTTGAAAGCAAAGTGCAATGCATACGGATAATCTTTACCATTAGGATTGGTAATCAACACTCCAGCCTCACTTCTCCAACTGTCTATATACAACTTCCATACCTGTTTTCTTTAAAAAAAACCTCCTCTCGAGCTTCATCTACAAGTTTGATTGGTTCTGAGATTTCCACTATGAAATCGGCCAGCGCCTGAACCCTGGTAGCAGCCCTGGGATGATATTGAATATCATGTTCTCTTAATTCCACAACCCATTTCATCATCATCCTCCCTGAAGCCTGTGGTTTTAAGAAAATCTATTTGAATGGGTGGTTGGTGAGCAATACTATCCTATGCCCCTTAAAGTAAAGACGCAACCTTCGTGCTGCATGCACTAAAGCTAATATCAACCTCTCGAGGACTGTGTACCTCGTCTCTGGCGCTTGTAAGGCTTGAATCACATAGTAAATGGGATATTGCTGCCCTTTCTTCTCCTTGACCAACACTGCACTGATTGCCAGAGGTGAAGAAGAAATATACAAGAATAACGTCTCACCTTTTTTAGGTTTCACAAGGGTGGGTAGCACCCACAAATTCCCTTTCAATTGTTTGAAATATTTTTCACACTTATCAATCCACTCAAATTTACTATCCATTTGAAGTACATCAAATAAGGGGAAATGATTCTCTTCCCCCTTCAAGAGGAATCTACTCAAGGCCGCCAAAGATCCTGTAAGCTTTTGTTCCTCCTTCATTGTCTGTGGAATCTTCATTCTCATCAAAGCCTCGAATCCTTGGGGTAACATATGTTCAAGTCGATAAAGTATATACATATTCTTTAGGCACCATCTTGTTTTTACACCATGACTGGATTGGTTAACCATTTCTGGTAAAACACCCCCTCGATGACATCGGCCTTTTACACTTTCTCGACATCCACTTTAATAGCCTCAGCCTTTTCAGGAGCAAACACCCTTCTCTTCTGCTTAATTGGCTTAGTGGATGAATGGATATTCAACATGTGCATTGTCAAGTTCAAGGGCACTCCTGTGAGGTCAGAGGTACCCCAAGAAAAAATATCACCATATTCTTCCAACAGCTTGATTCATCCTTCTCAAATGTCCTCGGGCATCAGTTTAACTACTGCAACAGTCCTGAGATATCGAATGGGTACTTATATCACATCTTCTGTCCCAACCTTTCCATGCACTGAAGCCACATTTATCTGATTTCTTGCTGCTCTTACTACCATAAGATTGCAATTTTTGGCTACCTTATGATCTCCTCAAATGGAGGCTATCCCCCGATCAGTTAGAAACTTCATCTTTAGATGATATGGTGACCATACTGTTCGAGACTAGCACATCCATGGCCTTCCAAGAATCACATTATAGAGCGAGTAGGCATCAATGACTGCAAAGTTGCAATCTATGCTACTTCTCTATCATTGTCAAATAATGGAATTAACAAATTTATATCCTCTAAAGGAAATATGGGGTTTCCTACGAAGCTGGATAAGGGCGAGGCTGACTTCTTCAAATTACCATGTCATATGTCTACCTAATCAAAGCAGTCAACAAACATTACCTCCACTCCACCGCCATCATCAATGAAAACCATTTTCATAAAAGAGTTTTCGACCACTACCAAAACCACCATTGGATATGTATATAAGGTTTGATCAGAAACTGCATCAGCCTCCGAAAATGATACAGTCTTATCCAACTCAAACCTCTTATGGAGTGGCTCTCCTGTAGGAACCTTTCATGTTTCTGCCTTCATAACATTATTCGAGAACCTTCCCCCTAGGATTCCATTAATCACATTGATCACCTGGAAAATTGGCGGATATCCTCATTTTTATTTTCTTGATTGCCCACGCGTTGGTCATGTTGTTTGTCTTCTCTTACTTCCTGTCCTCGAATCCCCTTATCTTGAGGTCTCCTGTCTCTTCTTCCTCCATTATTCCTCCTATATGACTGCCATTCCTTGCGATCATTCCTGGGCCTTAGGGACTTTGCATGATTATTTCGAGGCTTGACGCATCAGAACCATCATTCTCTTTCACAACTCTCGATATCCCTTCTTAACTGTGCACAATCATTCATATCATCACCATATTCTCGATGATGGCTTATTCTGCAAAGGTGGAGGCAGCCGAATCATTCTACTGTGTATGCTTAGAATCCGTTTGGAGACTTTCCTATAGGTGTTGGCACCATAGGCGCATAAATCTGGAAGTTAGGCCTAGCTATCTATCTGGTTTCTTCCATCGAGGGTCACTGTTCTTTCTGGATTTCTTCCCTAAATTTTCTCTCTCTTTTTTTGGCCTCTTCTACCCTCGAATCCTACTCCACTACTTCTTGATTTTTTTTGCAACATCTAAGGGGTGCTTGTACTCAATTTCTTGCACAAATCCAAGTCATACATCCCCAACAAGTATCTCTGAATTACCTCATTATCTATAGCATCCACTACCCCCACACTTTCATCCACATATCGGTGGCAAAAGGTTTCCGTGCTTTCCCCCCATTTTAGCTTAGTCTGATATATCTCCAATAGGGTCTTCGTAAATATCTTCTTCTGAGCATATTCACTTAGCAGAGCCCCACTGAAATCTTTGTATAAGTACAAGGAACCCCCGGACAACTTATTAAACCACCTATGAGCTTTCCTTCAAAGGTAGCTCCTAATATGCTCACATGTTAACCTTTCCTCAAAATCTCTTGAGTTCATCAGACTCAAGAACATCTGAATAATCTCTCGATGATCCGTCTCACCACTATAAATAGGAAGTCCTTCTGGTGGTTTTACATCCACTATCTATTAAACCCCTGTTATCATAGAATTGAAAGGGGATCCGGCTGCTTGGCCCATTAGACCAATTAACCTCTCTAACTCTTTTTTAACAAGTATCCAACATACACAGTTAATTCTTGCAGCCCAACAGCCAGATTCATCCCAAGCTCATTTTCTCCAAACTGCACACCATGTAACCAAAGTTGACCTAAGGCTTTATACCCCCTGGATAGATCAGCAATTGCCCATAAGGGTTATATGGCCCTTGATTAGCTGCTACACTCTTGAGCTCCTTGATCATAGCCTGTAAAAAAGCCAACCCTGGAGGCAATTACCCTACAAGTACGATATTAATGATTACCATTTCAGTCGTCTGTGGGCTAATTAATACAGGCCCATTACCTAGCTTAGGTCTGGTCCTTATCAGTAACGTATGTCAACCCTAGTCCGACCCACCTTCCCAACTAAGCTTGACCACTTAGCACATTCTTCTGTCAAGCACACACCATTTGCATTGAAAACCAAGGGGGTCAATTTATTTCTTGTAATCCTCAGCTCAAGTGTTCTACAATGTGTTTTCACAATTCCTAACATTACCGGACCCTCCTCCTTCTCATCCTCATCCACCGCTGTTTCAGTGTTTCCATCTCTAGAACTTAAATAATCTTCACGACTCTATTTCTTAGACATTTTTCTGTATAATATCTAAAGTATGGCATGTGGAACTTTCATCAAATTGGACAAACCCTAAAAATTATACACACAATAAATGAATGGTTGATATTATGCACCATTTCAAATTGAACAACATCATAACACATTATATTATATCTATAAAAATTATATAAAATATTTCCACTATCACAGGAAACCCCTCTATCACCAATTTTTCAGAAGGCTATCACCGGTTTTTGGGGGTCTAAAAAATTGGTGCCTAAGTAGGGGGTGAAACGGTTTCACTGGTTTTAAAAAACCAGTGTTAATTTAGCATTGGTTTTTTTTGTAAGCACCGGTTTTTGGAACCGATGTTAATTTGGCACCATTTTTTTGTTGGCAGCTGTTTCCAATAAACCAAGTTAATTTAGCACCGGTTTTTCTTGTTAGGACCAGTTTTTTTTAAAACCAGTGTTAATTTCACACTGGTTATAATTGGGCACCAGTTCTTAAAAACTGGTGCCAAAAATTTTCATAGATTAAAAAAAATGTCTTTCCTCTGTAAGCAGCTGTGCGCAGCTGCGTCCAAAGGAAAGGAAAAAGACCCAAAATTAATTATTTCGTGGGACATTAATCTAATAATATTATTAACTTCATAAAATTGATAATATAGAAATAAAAAATAATAATGTGTGATACAAAAATAATAATTTGTGGACTAAACATAACTATCTATGAGACTAACCAAAGTTTAGTTTGAACTACCAATTGAATGTGTTTTACATTTAAATTGAAAATAAAGAATTTATTTACACTTTAAAAGTTTAGTCATCTAAGGAAAACTATATGAGTAATGAATTGAAATAATTAGTTTAGTTAGAAATATTTACATATTAAATACAACAAAAATGATTATTTTTATAATATTTTATTCAAATTATTTTAAAAATAATTATTTATATTATGAGCTCATTTTAAAGGTTATCATAGTTATATATACATATATATCACTAAATAAAATTAAATATCAAATATTCTTATTAGTCCCACTAATATAAATACCCTCCTCTAACAGTTACTTGTCTATAAAAGGAATTTGTGATAATTTATTAAATATTATTTTCACAACGCTCTTCAAACTGATTTTTGAAATTAATATTTAATCGACTCTCTACAATTAATAATTCGAAATAATAATTTTAATTATACATCTCTCTTTATTTGACTATTTTTCATTAGATTTACAAATTTAGTCATGTGCATTTTAACTTAACTTTGTGTATTCAGATTTATTACGAGTTTACTTTACGTACTAGTAATCATATACGTAAACTCGTAATATATAAAACCCTACTTTATTCTAATAAGTATGTCTAAAGAATTTAGTAGTTTGACTCATAACCAAGTTGACTTGGTTTCATATTAAATGTTAATTGATATTTTATAACTACATCTGTTTTGGGTTGATTACACGTAAGGTTATATTGTTGATTTATCGGGCATAAGGTTCGAGTTGGATCAGGTTCGGGTTGATCACGGGTTCTTGTTTAGGCCAGGTTCAGCTACAGATTATCGGGTTAAATTTGGTTTTTGGGTGACATTCGGTCGTGTCGAGTTCAGGTACAGGTCAATATTTCTCGGGTCAAAATTAGGTTTCGGGTTGAGTGCAGTCGTGTCAGGTCAGGTTCAGATCTATATTTCTCGGATCAGATTGAATTTCAAATTGATTCGTTCATATCAGTACGGATTGAGTTCTCGGTTTGAATCAGAGATTGACTGCTCTAGTTGTGGTGTATTACTAATATTCCGATTAGGCTTGGATTTATTGGCCGCTGACAATGATTTCTCCCATCTATTATGGGTGCTTGCATCATTATTATAGTAGTGCAATCCTCAACCTGTGACAAGATGCTACGCGAAATGACATTATTTTTCGAATGACCTTTTTTAAAAACTTTTATTTGCTATTTGAAAAGAATGAGACGCGTCGTGAACTAATTAGAAAACGATCATTATTCGAAAGGAGCTTCCCTCATCACTCTTACTATATTGGTTTTGTAATGTTTGGTGTACCATAAAGCATTTAACTATCTCATTAATGGTTTTAGGCTGTTTTCATTGCCTAATAGTTTTGGTCTAAATTATTATTCAATTTCGTTGTCGAGCGAGTTTATATATGTTAACGACATTCAGTTTTATTTCATTTGTCTATCATTTAAAATCTTAATAAAATGAGATAGACAATTATTCCAATTATCTTGTTCCGTTTATACTAATTTTTTGTTGATAAAGTAGTACAATGCACATGTATAAATGGTCCCAAAGATCATTTTCTTGATTAAGGGGAGTTGGGTGTGGTGTATTATCGGTCTTCCAATTAGGCTCGAGTTACCATAATAATGATGAAAGCACCCATAATAGATGGAAGAAATCATTGTCTGCGGCCTAATTGGAAGACCAATAATACATCATAGCCAACCTCTCTTAATAGATCTTTGAAATCATTTGTACATGTGCATTGTACTACTTTATAAAAAAAAGATAATTATAAACCTAGCAAGATAATTGGAATGATTTTCTATCTCAATTTATTAGTAATAATTTACTCTCAAATACACATTATTAATTATTTCAACTTATATAACACAATATTTAAAAAATAAATTATAATTTTTAAGGTAAAAAATCAGGGAATTTGCATATAAGACCACATTTTCCTAGAATTTCTCCAAATGCAGGATATTGGGATCAGCTCATACTCATTTATTTTAATGCTCAGTGAAGAAACTCAAGTCAAGATAATGTTTTACTGCTTTTATCAGTAGCTCATCGAATTATAAAAATTTGATCCTGCTACTTTAAAGGATCAATTTCTTTCCCCCTTGTACTTTTGAAGACGAAAGGCCTATAAGACTGAAGGAATAGTTGTGAAGAATGACGAATGATGAATGGTGTTAGTTAGATAAATACATCTTATCCTACAAGATATTAATATTTAAACCGTAGTTATATTTGTAATAAATGATATTACACACAATTATAATTCCTTGATAGATTTATATTATTATTCATTTAAATAATTATTACTCCTGCACAAATTATATTCTAACGTAAGTATTAAAGTGTCTCCAGCATAGTTACTCCTAGAACTTTTTTTGCACTATCATCAATTGGAATAAGAACAGAGGTCGATCACGTAACCAAATTACATAAATTGTCACATCTAGTAGGATCAATTGTTACAATAGTATATTCTTATCTCATTGAGATTGGCATCAATCATTCCACTAAGAAAATGTCTAAATATAATTAAAATGTCATTTACATAATATAAGGATGGAAAAATTAAAAATTAAATTAAAAATCAATAACTATAATAAAACAAACAATTAAACATTTTTATAGAAATACTATGAACAAGTCTTGATTCAAATTGATGTTCACTACCAACTTATTCATTGATCCTTGATATACAATACACTACCTTTATAAGCGACAAAACCAATCGATTTATCTTCATAGGTTTATAATTATTGTTTTTTCAAATAGAAGAACGATGCACATTTCAAAGATCACTTTATTTAGGAATAAAGTTACTTTCACTTCAAATTACTGGAAGACGTCCAGAATCGCTTGACAAAAAAAGACAGTGGGAGTGCCTAAGTGTTCATGGTCAGCTCACTCGTCCTGGTAAAATCCATAAGAGAATGTGCCATAAGAGAATGTGCTAGAAAATATCTATTACATGACTATTCTACAATTGAAAACTAAGTGTTGCGATCAGGGTTTCGCAAACCGTAGGACAATCTGTATCGCCTCTAATCATATTTATCACTTTCAAGACATAACCTAATTGCGAATAGAGCTTCTTCGATGGCTCTTCTCCAACTAATTGTGAGTCATTAGCACCCAAAATCTGACCCAAAATAGCCGAGGTGAAGACTGTATTCTTATTATGAACCATCACTTTCACTCCTACGGGTGCATTCACATTCCTCCATAAAAAATCTTCAATTTTTTGTTTGGTGGTCAGAGCAAATATTCAGACAACAAAGAAGATGAGCTTTTATCGACCCATCCGTTCTATTTTGAAAATTTGTGAACCTCTCTGTTACCCTTGTTTCTATCACAATAAATAATTTAGATGATTAGATTTGATTTTATCTTGTTGACTAGCCCTGAGTTATATTACGACTAGTCTACCTTTATGACTTGTACTCTTTATTTATTCTCTTCATGATTCCTAATAATTATTCACGAGAAATCATTCTTCCATGGGATCAGAGTAAATTCTGATCCTAAATCCTAAACCCTAAATTTTCCCGGCCACCTTCCTCTCCCACTTTTTCGGCCAATTCCCAGTCAAATTCCGGTGGCCTCCAGCAATCCGGCTTTGGTCTTCAACAATGGTCATCTTCTCCGTCCACTGACGACCTTCATCCATTCTCCGTTCTCAGTCTCCGGTAGCTATTTTCTTCTCCGACCGTTCCTCATCTAATTGGGTTTCATCAGCATCCATTCTCCGGTCTTCTCTAGAATTTCATGTCTCATATTCTTCTCTGGCTGCGGTTCAGACCTCTCCATTATTTTCGGTCTCCTCTTCATTCCTGCTCTACAGTCTTCATTATTTCTTCATTGGTATCAGCCTTGCCTCTCGGCCAGCTTCAATCGGCATTCTTGGTTTGGTATTTAGGTAGGATTCTTAGTTTCAATCGGCATTCTCAGCTTCAATCGACATTCTGTTAAGTCGCTCCGTCAGCGAACAGGTACCACGCATGAGATCCACACGCTCCTGGAATTCACGCGCGTCCCTGACATGCGCACATGAGGAACATGTGCCTCGTCTCCTCTGCGCGTGTCTGCACGCAGCTGTGTGGCTCTAGCGTCTTTGCGCGCATCTGTTGCACGACCTTGATGGTTTTTGGGCAGAAGTTTGCTAATTTCTATTTGCCTTTATGGATATGGCTCATTTTATTTCTCGACGAAGTGATACTTCAAAATTTACTGGCATTTCTCATCATCGAAGACAAGTTGGCTCCAAGTGAGTTGTAGATTTTGGCGCCACAAAACACATGGCATCGTCCTCTGCCGATGTTGATCATGTTACACCTTATCATGGTTCTTCGCGCGTATATGTTGGTATTAGTTCTGAACTCCCTATTACTCTTGTTAGTGATTCTCATATTTCTAATCGTTGTCTCTTTATGACATGATTATTGTGCTTGATATCACTAAACATTTTCTCTCGGTTAGCAAATTAACTTAGGATATGATTGTTGTTTCTGCTTTGGTGATCGTTCATTTATTGTTCGGCATAAACTCACTAGGGAAACCTTGGGTCACGGTCATAGTAAAAATGGACTTTATGTCTTAGACTCTGGTGCATCTGCTTTACTGTCTACTGTAGAGTCAAACAAGTCACGTGTTTTTTGAAATCTAGCATGCTAGACATGGTCATGTTTAGCATTTCATTATTTCTGGTTTGCGTGCTTCTGGATCCTTATCTGTCTCATCAATTTTTCCTAAACCTACGCTTTGTGAAGCTTGTGAAAAGACTAAAGGGAAATGTTTATCTTTTCATACAAATGATAAATGTGGTGCTAGGGTACTTGATAGGGTTCATTGTGATTTATGGGGGCCTTCTCATATTTTATCTGTTGATGGTTTTGCCTACTATGCTATTTTTATTGATGATTATTCCTGGCTCTTGTGGTTTTTTCCAATGCACCGCAAGTCTGATTTGTGGGATGCTTATCGCCAGTTTCAGACTTTTGTGGAGAACCAGTTCTCGTCCACCATTAAGGTGTTTCAAAGTGATAGAGAGACTGAATTCGTAAATGGTCACTTATGCTCTCACTTTCAAACAAAGGGCATTCATCATCAAATTTCTTTCTAATATACTCTGGAGCAGAACGGTCGGGCTGAGTGCAAGCACCGCCACATTGGTGAGATGGGTTTGTCTATGTTGTATCACTCTCATGTCCTTCTCTCTCGCTGGCCTGATACCTTTGTTGTAGCCACTTATACCATCAGTCGGTTTCCTACTCATGTTCTTGGTGAATGATCACCATATGAGGTTACTAATGGTTGTGTGCCCATATATACTAATTTTCATGCTTTTGGTTATCGGGTATTCTCGTCCGTTTGCCTATTTGCTGACCATAAGTTGTCTCCTTGCGGTATTCCATGTGTATTTATTGGCTTCAACTCACAGTATAAAGGTTTCCGGTGCCTCGATCGCACTACTGGTAGAATATGTGTCACTCGACATACTCGTTTTGATGAGACATATTTTCCATTCTCTCCATCCATTCCTTCGACGATTGGTTCTCCACCTTTAGTGTTAGATGTTTATGCTTTTGGTGAACCTGATTCGGCACCTCATTTTCCTCCAGTTACTTCTGCGATGACTATAGTCCCCCTACTCCATTTGTACCTCAAATCCACCACCTGCACCACGGCTGCTTCTGCATCTCTGCCGGTCAGTCCGCATACCTAGTCTCCACCCAGCTTGGCTGCTTCTTCACCAACCT